>PNEQ01078312.1:32939-135303 GCA_003012365.1 Medauroidea extradentata | reverse complement strand
CGCAACGCGCGTTCGATGTTGCATTGCAGCCGCGGCGCGCTCGTGTGTACGCGGCTTAACACCTGAAATATTTTTGTTATTAAAATGTGGATAAACATTACTACGCGCTTCATATGCGTTGCAGTATGTTCGCAAACAGGTTTTTTTTCTATGAAACTGTTTTACGTGTGCCCATTGTGCCGATATACGAAAAGAAAACACACTTCAAACACAGTCTCAAACTCATTTTTAAGTCACTATGCTAATTAAAAGGGAGGTAAGCGGGCTTTACGTCTCGTCGATAGCGAGGTCATTAGAGAACGACTTAACACAATGACGAGAGTTGGGAGAGAAGTCGGCCATGTCCTTTGTTAGGGAACCATCCCAGCATTCGCCTGGAGCAATTTTGGGAAACCATGGGAAACCGAAATCAGGATGGCCGGAGCCGGGGATCGAACCCGGGTCTTACCGATTGCGAGTCCAACCTGTTACTGTTGCACCACCTCGCACAATGCCATGCTAATTAAAACACTGTTCCTCAGCCCTACCTAAAACAGCCTTTCCAGACTGTCGTATTTCAATGTGTATTGACCGTATGCAGGCCTACGTCAGACTCAGATTTAGAAGTGCACTGAGCTTAGTTGCAGACTTTCCACCCATAGTAAAAACTGTTCGATGGGAACCTTGCACGCTAGTTCAGCGCTTGGCTCGTTGAGGCGATGTGGCATTTGATGCGCGCTGCAAAGTTGACCTTATGTCTCCTTCACGTCACAGGCCTCAGCGCCATTAAGTGACACCCAATAAAAGCGGCTTAAGGCCAGGGTTATTTCAAACATTTGTAAATAAGTAGGGTATTTTATAACCAAATACCTTGAAAAAAATTTGACACTGTGTACAGTCACACAATAGACAATTTTGCCAGAGCGTATTTCTTTCAATATTGTACCATTTGCAAGAAAAAATAATTTTGCTTCATTTTGGCTTATTTTGACCACAAAATATGTGATATTTCAGGGGCAAACATCTAAAAATCCGTTTGGTGTATTGCAACAGGAAAATTCAAATACAAACGGTGGTGTATAAGTCGTAAAACTGTAAGAAGGAATTTTTGATATAATTATGTAATAATTTGTGTTAAAAATTAATATTTTCGAAACCATTGCAAAACTAAAGAGCGAGGCCTAATGACTTGTTCCTGAGTTTTATTCAGACTGGTGACAATAACTCAAATATCTTTTAATCAAAAGTTTTAAAAATATTTGAGACAACATGCAGTCACACAATGCACAATACTGTAAATGTTTTTTTGTATTAATGCACCATTCGTCAGCAAAAAATATAATATTATGCTTCACTTTTGCTTCACGACAAAAAAAAAAGTGGTACTTTGGGTGATGAAATCTAAAAAACCGTTCAGTACATTTCTGCAAAACAATTTAGCTACAAATTTTAACATATAAGTTTCAAAACTGTGGAGCAAAATTTTTATATGAGTATTAGGTAGCAATAAAAAAAATGACTGGATTTATTTGCTTGGACATACTCCATTCCGAAATAAATGACTGTCAAAAGAAAATTAAAAATAAGACAAGGAAACATAAACATGTTGTGCATGTATCCTGATAACTAAAGCCTACTCTGCTTATTTATGTTTTCTTGTATTATTTTTAGTTTTCTTTTGACAGTCATTTATTTCGCAATGGAGTATGTCCAAGCAAATAAATCCAGTCATGCACACCCATTGCACAGTTCTTTCAAAGATCATAATAAAAAAAAATTGGAAATCACTGCAAAACTCGGTTTACTCAATGGTAATACGTCGCAAGAAGCCACCTCCAGAGTATTCTTACCACCATGGCTAGAACGAAGATAGAGCAGCAGGTGATGGAGTTTGTAGGATCAGACAATTTCCAAACAAACTCTCGTGCATCTGCGTGTGACCTCCGTGCAGAATCTAAAATGACAAGAGCGGCTGTCTGACGGGCGTCTTCCGGTTGTCGCCTCTACGTGGAGGTTGTCGTCCTGTGGAAAGGAGGAGGGGGTGGCTAATCTACGGTGGCGGGGTATTTTCACAAAGCCCCTCTGCGACATCGTCACCAAGTCGTGTTTTATCTGCCGCTGTCGAGAAAACTGTCAACACACTCACTTCCTTTTCGGCTGCCGTCTTTCGCGGCTTCGTCTCGTGGTGCAGAGCTTTGGCCGTTTGACGGTTATTCAAAAACCTCTCTGCATGCGTAAATTATGTCTGCTTAGGCAGCGTTGCCTATGTGTGTGTAATTACATAAAATGTGTGTAATTCTGGCAGGCGTGTGTAATTTTTGTGTTAGTGATGCCTTTGTGTAACTTTTCTGTATTTTAGAAGTATGCCCCAATTGAAGAATATATCTGTTAGGAGTTTCAATTTATCTCATTTATATCCAAATTCAAAGATAATGGTTTAGTTCTTTTTTTAGGCTGCTATAACTGTGAAATAATTATACTGTATTTACATATAGTCAAAATTATAATTTTAACATTCAGTAAATTACATTATTTGACGTTCATGATTGCTAATTTGATTGTGCAATTTTGATACACACTTAACAACATAAAGTAATTTAAAAACCATTCTCGTTTCAAGAAGGCATTTTTATTTGACGACTGGTAATGTAAATTTATGGTAGTGAAGGTGTATGTATTTGAACGTAATTTTTCTCCTGCGTGAGCGCAATTATAATGGTCAGTTCTGGCAACACTCCATTTCACGTCCTCTATGGATCACTACAGTTTATTTCTACGATGCCAAAAGTTGCGAAAATTGGTGTTTATTGTGTTCTTGAAAATCTCGGCGCAGAATTTTTTAAAGGTACGGGCGTGTACGACACACCTTTCTCTTCAAAGTCACCATCAACTGCCTCGTAGAGGCGATTTGTCGAGAAACCTACACGCAAGTTCAATGACTTGTGCTTAGAGGCTAGGGAGAGGAGTAATGCACCTGCAATATCGTCCTTACTGCTTATAAAATTCTAGGCCTCGAACGTTCAAATTACGTTCATGAGTAGGCCTCATTCATCGCCCGCACTGGAAGACGCTGTCACCGCAGCGGCTGGGGCGCTCGCATCCCACACAGAAAAAAACGGTTTTGTGGTGGGTACAAAATGTTTTGTCAATATGGACCTCACAAAATAATTTTGTAGTGGTTACAATTTTTTTTGTAGTCACTGCAAAACTTTATTAGAGACAGCAAACATTTTTTGTGGTTACTACATAAAATTTGGTAAGGTCCATTATGACAAAATATTATGTGGTGACTAATAAGTATATTTTTCAGTGCACCAAGGCGATCCTGGTTGGATTCCCGGCGGGGTCGGTCCCCGTATTTTCGAATGTGGGAACTGTGCCGAATGATACCGCTGGTCGGCCGTTTTTCTCGGGGATCGTCATTTCATTTGGCGTTGCTCCACACACTCACAGCATGCCACCCTTCACCAGCGCTATAAGACCTAGCCTACATGTTAAGTTAAGTTAATCAATCAACCCGTTACCTGAGCCCTTTCATTCCTTCGCCTCTCGTGCCATCCACCACTAGCACTGAGAAACTAGCTGTTAAGGCCAAGGATCCCTATTTATGCTTTTTATGGTAAGTTTTATTTTTTAAATCCTGAAAGGATGCAAATATCGCAAAACCGTTACATAGAAATGTTGGAATTTATTTATACTCTGTAACATAATTTTTTTCCAAACATAAGTTTAAATAATTTTGGCTAATTATCGGCTTAATTAAATTTTTTAAAAGTCAATAATTAGCCAAAATTATAAACTTATGTTCTGAAAAAAAAATATTCTTCATGGTACAAACAATTTACAACATTTCTATGAAACGGTTTTGCGATATATGTTCTCTTTCAGGATTTAAAAATTAAACTCGAAAAAAAAAAAACAGCATAAACACGAACACGTGGCCTTAAGCCCAGACCAATTGTACTTATATTCCCCACGCTCCCCTTAATCCTAAAAGACAAAACTTGTCCGTAGCATATATAATCAAAATCGTTATTCTTACCACAATTCTAATAAAAGAAAACAAGTTACTCAAGAAAAAAATACAACTTATGCTTTCCTACTGAATTAGTATAAGCCTTAATTTTTATTTATACCTTCGAATTAATGTTAGTTTCGAGTTAGGATTATTCTATCGTTAATAGGTATATTGATGCTATAGTTTTGGGTATATGTAGAAATTACTTTGTCTTTCTTCGGTAAAAAAAAAAAATGAATAAAATATTTTTTTTTGTTAGCATGGACAAGCTGCAATCCTGATCTTGTAGGATTGTTACGGCTTGCCGGTTACTTGACTAGTCGGTAAATATGACGGAGCGACTGTCGTTTCTTTCCCGGTGCTAGAGTTAAGGGCGTCGCGTACCCGAGCGTGAGAGGTTCGAAAGCGACGGAGCAGTAAGGTCACGGTCGTAGAAGAACAGGTCTGGACACTCGCCTATCTAACAATGTATTTTGCTTGACCCCTTTGTTGTTTAGCTGTAGTTTGTCAAGTTACCGAGACTGTCGTACTTTTTGGCGCTGTAAACCGGGCGGTCGGACTCAAACTCCGCCCACTTTTTTCCATTGATAAATTTATAAAGTAAATAAAGATTGCTGGAACCTTTTCTTAAAATTGTGAGCGAAGAAAGTATTTCGTAAATTGATAAAAAATACGTTTTCATAAATTGTTTATTTTAGTGGAAAGGAAGTGGGCTGAGTTTAGTCAGACCGCCGTAACATCAGCGCCAATAAAACACAATATCTCGGTAACTTGGTGAACTACAGCCAAACAACAAGGGGGTCAAATATCCAGGCGAGTGTCCAGACCTGTTCTTCTACGGCCGTGAGTAAGGTCGACCTTACTGTGCGCATCAAATGCCGCGTCGCCTCAACGAGCCAAGCGCTGAACTAGCGTGAAAGCTTTCCGCCGAACGGTTTTACTATGGGACATTAAGCGGTGACCTTATCATTTTATTGGTGGAAAGTCTACATCTAAGTTCAGTGCATGTCGCAAACTGAGTTTCACATACATCCGGTTAGTACATTAGGAAGTACGGAAGCCTGAAAAAGTCCGTTTTTAGCATTGTTGGAGGACTTAGAAACAATGTTTTTAATTAACTCTTAACAATGAGGTTCCGACCTTATCTGAAGTGTGTTTTCTTTTCGTTCGTTGCCACAATGTGCACACGTGGAATATTTTCGTAGAAAAAAAATCTGTTTATGAACATGCAGCAATACATTTGAAGCGTGAGGTAGGCGGCCGCCTAAAGGGCGGAAATTAACCAGCTTCATTGCACGCAATTTTATACACGTTGTTCACACTTGAACGCAGGAAAATTAGTTTAGAAAATCTGTATAGTAAATGCCTATTTTTTTTCTGTGAATTTGAAGTACGTACTGTATGTTTGCAACACATTTGTAAGACGATGGAAAAATCTTCCGTTTACTGTAAACATGATGTCTACTGTACTTGCTTAATCGTACAAAATATTAACCTTTTGTGTTATACTGCCAATTGTTCCAGGAATTTATTTTTTTTATGGTTTTAATGTATTTTAAAAACTGGCGTGAAAGCGGATTTATTTTGAAAATACTGACTTTTTAACTGTGCGTAGTAATTTCTACATCTTGCGTACGTCATCAATCGTAATACTCTTGAAATAGTAAACTTACGTTTGAAATTAGGAAATTTCAACATTAATTTGTGATCCATACGATAAAATTAGACTTAGATGGGCATAACTAAGCAAACAAAGGATGGACGAATTATTTTACCACTAGATTGGTAGTCGTGAAAAGAAACTTGAGATATATTCGATCTTCCTAAAATAATATTTATTAGCGAGAGATAGAATACAACTGTATGTTAATATTAGTAAATACCAAATAGAGAATTTGTAAAGTTTTAATTAGGCCTACTTTAAAATTCCTAAAAAGTGACATTCACTTTTACCTGAACATAGCCGATGTAACACAGCTTGTAGTTTGCAACACACATACTTGCTTTGAATCATTATGTTTATGATACTTTAGTGTCACGTGGAGAGCTAATACGATGTTTATCAGAGTCAGAGTAAATAACTAGGAAATTTGAGGCACACATTTATTTTCATCGCTCTCGGCATCAAAATAAATGCATGTGAGATCACCGCAATACTCACAGACTGTTAGAATGGTTGTTCAGCTTCACAACGGAATCGTGATACAGCGTGTACAGCATGGACGTAACCTACCGGGTGTGAAAAACTCCCCCGGCGAGTCGTAAGTGTGATTCCGCCTAAATCGACCCGTCACGAATTCAATTTCAACAGGTCGGGCGAGGGTAGGCCAATATAATTTACATCCATATCATTCTCCTCCAGTCTGCTCTGAAAAACCGCCAGAAGGCAACGGTAAACCCTAGCCTATATCGCTCACTCACGATAGAACAACAACAGTTGGACACACTTACGAACAAACGAATAATGTTCGGCTCCGTCATCATCGTGTGAGACGTAAGACAATTTCCAATACTTCTCGTTGAGTTGAAATTCATCGACGCAATTGAGACCAGTCTAAATATCAAACACAATATCACATATTAGCGGAAGAAATAAATTTAAAACCAACCGTATTACCAGCAAACAATTCTTTAATATAAGTTCATTGTAGGGTTTCTCTTGTTTAAATAACAAACCACGTTTTTAAAATGGACTAAAAACAGTAAAATAATTTCTCGAATTAAAATACTTGAAATATTTAATAGGAAAAGAACTTAGGGCGCATGCAATACACAATTAAGGAGTGTAGAAAGTTTCGTAACTTAGGATAAATATTCATGCTTCAGTATTATCTATTGTATGCGCCCCATTCGTTTAAATCACGCAAAGATTTTCATACGAGAAATTATTTTATACTGTTTAGTCGGTTTCAAAAATGTTGTATATTAAAAAAAATTATTTAATATTATTTTATGCTTTTAATCCTGTGTGTGTGAAAAGTTTTATTCATACGTTTAAAAACGTGGTGTATTTAAAAATTTAGTTATTGTTTACGTTTTAAATAATAATTTTTATAATGTTGTTTCAAATTAAATTGCATTCTCATCCATTCTGACCTATTTTTAAGGTTTTAAGTCTCTAGCTAATCATCAAATTAGTTAAACGTAATATATAAAAATTTTACTTTTATTTAATTTTCTTTAAATAATTACTATTCGTTCTCATTTACGCCTCTTATATTTCAATGTCATCCAGTTCTGCCTTAAGTTTAAAGTTTCACGTGTCTAGCTCATCGGAAAATTAGTTCAAAATCTATTGCAAAATTTGTACCGAACAGACAAACAGAAAGCCAAGGAAGTTGCACAACCATACCGTTCTGAGCTTCGTTGATGTTTCAAGTCTCTAGCTAATTGTGTTCACGGCTCATTGCCACCGAATAAATAAACAAGAAGGCGAGTTAATAAAAAAGTGTTTTTAAAAAAGTGACTTAATAGGAGGAGTCAAGCAAATACTGCTCTCTTAAAACAAAATTTTAAATTATAGGAAATATTAATGGTATTATTTAGCAGGAGTATAATCGGTTAAGTCATAATCAGTTTTCAGTCGTGACTACCATTAATAGTTTCATATTGACAACATATTATCTGAAACTCACCCTTAACACATCATCGTTTTACATTTGACACAAACCCACTCTCACTCCCATTTTTTTTCTTTAAACATCGAAAGAAAAATGTTTCATTTTGGTAGGAAAAAAATTTGTTCTAGATAAACTTTCTCAAGTGCCACTGAGTTTTAACGTTTCTCCACACCGGCTGCATGGGAAAATAATAATTAAAAAAAGAAACGGAAATGTAAATGATTTTGTCTATGCAACTATACAGCAATATTTAAGGAAACGACAGTTAATTTTGAACGTGATCTTCAGGAGTATTTCCCCAACATGGAAACTGCTAAACAATGCTCGTCAGTTACGCGGAAGCACGATTTCAGCATCAAAATAACACATCTTGTTCTAGAATTTACGTCGTTTCATATCAAGCTTGCAGCCACGTAGTTTAAATGCATAATCAATGTTTAAGTTTTAAACTTCACAGTGGATCTGTTTTATCTATAACTCAAGAAGTAATTCCCGTAACACTGAGTCCTCACATTCAAATTCTGTGGTTGTAAGCCGCGTAGGCATAGGCCTACTCGCTAAGTACGCACATAAGCTTACTAGCCCCTAGTGCATACTTGCCCAGATACTTTGCACGTGTCAACACCTTTCCACACGAGACTCTTGGTAGCAATATCGTAACTAACTACAAATGAGGAACATTTTAAAATTAACTATGATCGGATATATAAAGTTTTACGGAATGGTAATAAAAAATAACTATTAAATTTTACTCAATCGAACTAATTTTAAAAAAAATTATCAACTTCGCAATATTTAAGAAATTAATTTAATGTCGTAGTTATATTTCTGGAGAATACTTACAGGGCACAAAAATAAACTAATGTCGAACATTTATTTACATACAGTTGAAAGGCATTTCGAAAATATTTACTTTTTTTTTCTGGAGTACTACATAACCTCACAAAACATAACAATTACTTCAAACTAATATAGCGGCGGAAGTAAGTATGCTGAATCACTCAATAAGTAAACAACTTCGCGTACTTGTCAGGGGTACAGCCTTTGTGTACTACATTGTGGAATTAATTTGATGCTAGTATATACTTGGTGAAGTACATAGGTGGTTGCAAGAGCGGATATGTATATACAGTACCTGAAGAAAATTCGGATATAAACATAATAATATGACACGATTATCTTACGCAGAACCTAAATGTGAACACCTATTATGTGAGACACTTCTGGGTGCAAGCAACTTGTTTTACGTGTTAAATTATTTTCTATGTTGCTCAGTACATGTTGAAGTTACAAATACGCCACAGCTGACTTTTATATTCATCTCGGTGTTGCGCTCATTGCTGAAGGATCTGTTAGGCAGCTTTCCAATACCCTTAAAACTGTCAACAAAATAGAATTTTACGCACTTATAAACACTCGAAAACGGCCGTTCACAATATTTTCTTGCAATTTTATTCATTCAGCAATATTTTCCTTTTCTCGTTGCAGAAAATGGTTTTGTCCGGAAGCGATATAACGAAACGTGACTGAGCACCACCGAATATAATTCAAGATGTAAAACCCTCCCTTGCTGCCGCCAGAGCTCTACGATGTAAGACTTAAGTTGTTGGAGGAACAAAACTACAAATACTATACTATAAATAAGACATAAGTAAAACAAACCATGGTTTGATAAGTTATTTCTCTTCCCTTACGTTGCAATATAAACTGCTTGGATGGAATGATGATTAATAATCATAGCACCAGCCATGACTGTATTATTACTGTCAATTTTATATTTCACGGTTGCCTTGGATCAACACTGTCACTGTTTCTTTAGTGCATTCTTTATTTCTATGACTTTCTAAGAGCAATTATTTATTACAATAAAATTAAGAATCTGTTTCTGATGTTGGTGTAAAAATTTAATGAGTATGAATATTGTATTAGGTTAAGATTTTATGTAAATACTTCAAGTTGTTAACCGGCCAAGAGCTGAACCTTGATCAACCATTACCTGCTGGGTGTGTTTTGTTTCGTCACGCAGCTGGCAACAAGAAACTAAGCTATATACTTATACTAGCAACGATCATGCAGCAAATTTCGGAGAAGTCGTCCAAATTAAATCGTCTAATTCCTCAGTTTTAGTAACACCAACAAGAATACGATGCTTACTGCCCCAATTGATAGCATCCATTATGTGTGTTTCTAATGACGTAATTTCTTCCGATTCCCAGAAAGGCGTTTTCTTTGCCCGCGAGATATAATACATTTTTCCTTCAAAATATTCACCTTCACACAGCAGTCATCAATCACGCTAAGACATAGCTCACGGTTGGCACCTTCAGAGGCAAAAACATAACTTTCCTGCGAGATCTCGTTCGGCAGAATATCGATCGTTCACTGGAGTTCTTCCGAACGCGATACGAGATTTTGTTTATCAACGATTCGTGCAAAGGGGGCATGTTACAAACCAACGTATTTTGGACGTACGTCATTGCAGAAAATGGTGTGTCACAGAAAACTAGATAGTACTCACGGACGAACAGAAAAGTAAACAACAAAAACTTGTCTGTTTGACCGTTTGTATTAACTGGTTTTCTGTGGCACGATTTGCTGCAATGGCGTGCGTCCGAAATACTACTACTACTTATTATTACTGTAGCACGAGATTTTCAAAATACATATTTTTTCGTTAACATATTAGAGGGAATCGCTGTGGTTTACCAGATCTTTCGGTGTATCTCATGCCGCAATCACAGTGCGACAGATGTGTTCCCGGCGAAAAGAAAAAACTCGGAGGGGGAGGGGGGAGTTGTTCGATAGACAAGTGCCGCGTGGCGACGGATGCAGCCAATCAGAGCCTCAGACAGACAAGAAGGGTGGAGAGGGGTAAAGGGCACGTATCCGGTCCAGCAGTTCCGGAGCACCTGCGACGCACTCTGTGGGAATGGGAAACTTCTCTCGGCGTGTCACGCCATGTCGCTGTGTTACAGACACTTCCGTGACGCGCTGCACCGCGGTAGTGTTGCCAACTGAGGCGGTTATAGTTACTAACTTTCTGAGCAGAGGTGGGTTGATATAGCGATCTTGTGAACCAGTTCTAGCCACTACTTGATACACAACTCTGTTTGATACAGGAATATTAGCCTCGCGAATGATAACATTTTGGGATCGGACCTATACGCTGTTGAAAAATAGCATGTCAACAATTCGGAGGAAGGATACTCACATGTTATATTAAAATAGGTTCGAAAACGCACCGTACTACACCAATGACTAGGGCTACGATTTTGCCTCGAAAATATTTTTGCCCCACTTTGTTTCATTGCCTTACGTGCACATCTGCAGCTTTGCTTCATGGTTATTAGCAGTGTGTCTTTGTTCCAGACACGTCCCTCATTTGACCGCACCAATCAGAATAAGATTATTGTGACTCCGTACGTCTGTAATTTGCCAAGGCAAGTGAGAGTAAAATCACCCAATCACAGACGATGTAGCAGAGCTGCAGATGTGCACATATAACTTTGAAACGAAATGTTGCAAAAATATTTTCGCCATAAAATGGTGGCTCTACTAATGACGTACAGTAAATGGCTGAATCATGTCACAGTTGAATGCTACATTGGACAATGCCTAGCGTGCAATTAAATACAATCCTTCTGGGATGTAGTTGTCAGTAATAGTTGCAATGATATTCGATAGTAACTCGATCCATCCAGAACGCTATGCTCTATACAGCATGTACCGTGAACTGTTGCAAAATTAACCCGAGTACAGTTTCCTGGATTGCTAACAGGCATTTAGAGAAAACGTCATAAACCAATCAAACCTTGTCACATGACTAAGCACACCGACTTTACCCTAGTAGGGATTATCAACTACAGGTTAGAAAGATCAATGTTATAAGTTTGTCACAGGGAATATTTCTGCCACTTGAGCGCTCGTATCGGTAGTGCACCAAACTGACCAATCACAGAACTTTCCTGAATTTTAAGTTACACTAAGATGATAATTTACAATGCGAAATCGGTTTCTTTTCACTTGAAAATTAAATTAAACTATTTATATCATTTCCAAGTTTATTTAAATTTCATTTTACTACGGTTTCGAATTTATATGGTACATTAGCGATTCAAGCGAAATAGTGGCAGAAATATTCCCTGTGCCAGCTCTCCCATAAGAAAACGTATTTTCTTTCTAACCTGTAGTAGAATTAACCTTAGCATCAGTTACACCATTGGAACAGGAACCCATTATTACACAGCCACAGTTGGATTTTCGTCTATGTGCAACTTCGTATGCTCCACGATGCAATAACAGGCCTCCGTAGCGTTGAAGGTCAGAACCCGGTGTACGGTTCGAGAGGTCCTAGGTTCGAATCCTGGCTCGGTCATGGATGCCGTGTTGTCCTTTCACCCCACTTCACCCTTATCAGCTCTTAAGGCGGCCGCCTACCCCACGCTTCAAATGCGTTGTTGTGTGTTCGTAAACAGATTTTTTCTACGAAAATATTCTACGAGTGCCCATTGTGCCAACGTACGAAAAGGTCGGAACCTCATTGTTAAAACGCCACGCTCATTAAAAAACACTGTTTCTAAGCCCTTCAACGTGGCTAAAAACGGCCTTTTCAGACTTCCGTAATTCAAAATGTCATAACGGATGTAGCCTAATGTGAAACTCAGACTTTCCACCAATAAAATTATATGGTCACCGCTTAATGTCCCACAGTAAAAACCGATCGGCGGGAACCTTGCACGCTAGTTCAGCGCTTGGCTCGTTGAGGCGACGCGACATATTGATGCGCGCTTCATGGTCGACCTTACTGCTCCGTCACTTTTCAGCCTCTCACGCGCGGGTAGGCGGCGCCCCTAAGAGAGTCAAAACCACAGTTTTTAATATTTTTTTTTTTTTACCTTTGAGGCACGGAAACCGGGAAGGCAACAAGTCGAATATAACACGACCGTTAAACACCTCATCGTCATCGCCTCCAGGCGCGAAGTACTAAACTAGCTTGCAGTGCTTTCGTAGACTAGCGATGACCCTGTTATTTTATTTGTGGAAAGTGTGAGGTAAAGTCCTATGCGGGTTTCTATGATTTTTTTTTTGCGCTTACGGTTGACATTTTATAAGCTACAGCAACGTGAAAAAGTCATTGTTAGCACTTTTAAGGAGTTTGGTGGTCATGTTTTTAATTAGCGGACGTCATTTTTTAAACCGTATAAAGACATATGATGTGATTTCGGGATCCGTAGACCCGCACATCTCAACAGCGCTCACACCTTGCACAAGAGCATGATACTGGCCGGGGAAAATTTTCCGTCGCCAGTTCGGCTAGAGCGGGTAAGCGTAAAAAACGGCGAGTTGGTAACAATATTGCAAACCTTAGCCTAGTCAATAAAAAGAGAAAAATCACTGGAGGGATCGCCTGAAATAAGGTTCACAGTTGTCTACACTTAGTCGCAGATATATTACTGCATGAACTAAAGCGTTGCAATTCAACTCTCGTGGTTTCCATCAAGGATGAAGGGTGGTTCCTTCACTGTGTATGGCGATACTAAACGCTTATTGTATGACGTTATTTCAAACATGTCAAGAAGTACTACGATACCGCATTGATAGAAGTGATGGTTTATCGCGGGAAAACTTTAATGTTTGTGGAGTTTTAAAACACGTCCAGCTTATGAAAGGATTACTGGCTTTCGCTTGTTCGTGGAGCTGTTGCGCTATTTGTCTGAGCCAATAAGAATCCCGCTGTTGTAATATTTGATGCCTGTTATTGGTTTGCAGACAGCTAGGTTGTGTTAGCAGTATATCACCAAATCATATGTGCTATAATTAACTACAGCGTTTTAAAATATATGTTGGTATAAGTCGTTCGGGATAAAGTGAGCAGTTAAAATTTAACATTATAAAAATTTCACTAGGCGTTACTGCATATAATTAAACATTGACTATAGTCCCTTTACTGCTTGTATGGTTGCCAGCGAAATTACGCAAAATAGTTTAGTGTAATTTCCTATTTAAATACAATACCGAAACAAAATCAACCGAAATCGACATAATTGTATTTTACATAATTAATTACCTTTTTTTAATCAAACTATACACTGCACAATTTATCTTACACGTGCAAACATTACGTGACGTGTCCGGATAGGAGAGATATTTCCCGTTTCAACCGTTACGAGCGGAAAGATACAAATTGGCTGAAAATAGAACTTTAGCAGGGCTTTTTTGAGTGCTCACTTTATCCCGAACCTCCTATACAAAACATTTTCGTGATATACCATCCTCTCTAACCATCCTCTCTATACGTTGTTTTAATTACGTACTGAAAGTACAGTGTAGCTGTATGACTAAACGGACAGCTTGCTGGAGTTCCTCATTTTTTACATGCTCCTGAAGATGTGAATCAATCTCAATTCCCGAAACTTTTCATCTGTTTTCGTCGAAGCAAGCATGCAACTGTTTACGCTTTGTTGTGTCGTCTGTGATCACATACATTCGTGTCTCTTATCATTTGCGTGGTCATAGTGGTCCTCGTATATACAGTACTTATGTCACCATTTTTCATACACATCGGCCATGTTCGGTGCAAACATACCCTTGATCACTTGCCCTTGAGACCTAAGTTCTTGTTCCCTTCGTGAAATAGGTTGCATTTTACAAATTCGGATCGCGAAGGGTAAGCGGCTCGTGCCCTTAGCTGAAAGGGACACTCTAGGATGCATACGAGCCCTTGCTCTGAATCCGAACAGCGGCATGTGTGACATCGCTTCCGCGATGCACTTTTGAATGACTTGAAGCATAGTGAGGGCTTTCGACAGTCAATTTTTTTTGTTTTATTTTATAATTCTCTTGTTTTTTTGTGTGTGTCTTCAGCGTCTGTATTCCATTTCGTAACGTGTGTTGTTAATTATATATATATATATATATATATATATATATATATATATATATATATATATATATATATATATTAGAGATGTCGTCTCTCGAGATACTACTATACATCCCTTTCCAGAATTATCTGTGAATTATATTTTTCTTGACAACAACTCAGACTATAATTTTTTTTGTTTTACTGTTTTACTGCAGCACTGCAACATTCGCTCATAATAGCGTATGCACATACAACGGTACAGTTTATAATAACATACCGTGGCAGGGATCGTTCAAAGATCACAGACTAAAGTTAATTTGCAACAGAGAAATGTTTACATTACGGAAAACGTATTACGCCTGCGAAGGTTATTTGAGTTTCAAATGTATTTTCATTTCGTACGTTTACGTAGTGCACGTTAAGAAGTTTTCTTCAAATAATGGAAGAAATATATACTGTATTAAGTAAATGAAATTTAAGATCAAATTCAGTGTTTGGCAGCTCACATAATAATACGTTTTAGAAAACTATTTGAAGAGCACCAGAAAAGAAAGCACTAGAAAATTACTGAAACTATCCTTAAAGTACAGTAAAGCGACAGATATTATGAAGGATATAGAGAGCAAGCTAATTCGTGAATCTTTTATGCCGTAGCTTGTGAAATACTATAACAAAAATTCTAACAGAGATAATAACGTAACAGATGGGTATACATAAAAAGAAAAAGCAACTGTGGCCATAAATTAGAAAATTATGATGTCCTTCTGGATAAAGTTAGCATTATTTATTTAAGGCCACGCGCTTTCCTGTTCATGTTGTTTTTACGAGTTTAATTTTTAAAATACTGTAAGGGAACATATATCGCAAAACCGTTACACGGAAATGTTGGAAATTGTTCGTACTATGTAACCCATATTTATTTTTTTCTAAATAAAAGTTTACACAGTTTTGGCTAGTTATCGACTTAATTAAATTTTTTACAGTCAATAATTAGCCAAAATTATAAATTATAAAAAATTAGGCTACATAGTACAAACGATTTCCAACATTTCTGTTTAACGGTTTTGTGATATCTGCTCCCTTTCTTTGTTTAAAAAATAGAAATTACTGAAATAACATAAATAGGTACCCAAGGCCTTAATTTCTCAAAAATCACCTGCCGTTACTGAAATAAAGTTTCCCTACTGCTTGTATGGTTGGCAGTTCAGTGTATTTTCCTGCTTAAATATAACGACGCGGAAATAAAATCAACTGAAATGGAAAAACAACAATCTTAACTCGCTGCAAACATTTTGAGCGCAGGAAAGGAATGAGCGCGTATTCCATGCTCGATCGCGCGGAAAAAAGCCTCAAGGCAGACGTATAGAGCAGCAGTGTACCGTAACTACATGATGCGCCGACGCTAAATTACGGCACGCTATTACAGTCCCGTAGGACTACCGGTTTAACTGTAGCAACAGGGCGTGTATTTACAGTACGTCTGGGTAATTATAGCGCTCATAACCCTGGGAAAGTAACCGCGAGTTGGATTACGTGCTATTTCTGAGCAGCAGATTGCAGGAATCAAGCCCGTCTTACATAGAAACGGCAACACAACACAACCAAGTCTCTTTGTATTTTTTTTAAAAATGGCCATAAATAAATAAAATTATCGTTACATTTAGAATTTTAAAAATATGCAAAATAATTGCACTGTGTAATTTTTAATATTTTAACATATGACCCATCACTTGGATTTAGTTAGGAGCAAGTTCTCGTAACTTGCAAATTTTGACTTTGACATGCCGCTATGGGAAGACTATAAGAGCTTAAAAAGTTTCACAAGTGTAAAATGTAGTCACAAGTAACGTCTTTAAAACTAATACTATGTCATGGAAAACAGAAATCATAGTGGTTGGAGCCATCAAACCCGGGTCATTTAGTTTGAAATGTTTAGCTTATTAGTTTTCAAACTACACGTCTTTGTTTGGAGTAGGCCAATATATAGTTTTGTTAGTTTGTTCGGGAAAATTGTCTTACTTTTTTTACTGTCGTGCATATTACTGATACTTCAGATTGTCTATGATGAACCATTGGATACTGTCAACATACGTTTATTTCGATACGTACTGAATTAAAATACAGACAGGTAAAGAATGACGCTATGTTTAACCTAAAAACCAAAAAATAGTCCTGGTGTTTCGAGAGGGAAATACGTCGAAATCAAATAAACTAATTTTAAAAATGCACACATTGAGAGATAATAGCAAATCCTTCGAAAACTGTTAATTTTTTTTAAATAAAAATGAGTATTATACAGCGAATAAAAGCACACAGTACCCGTAAATACGCGGAAATAAACGAATTGTGGTGCATATAATACTTTAAAAATATGAAACTATGATAAAATTCGATGTTTGGCAGCTGACCCTAATAATATGTTGCTGAGAATAATGTATGCTGCACGACTAAGACAAACAAAATTCTAAGCGCCAGAAATAGCTTGGTTACGGGGAAAGTTTCCTTAAAATCGTGTTTTAAGTTAAATTTCTCTATAAATTAAATGCTATAATAGTTATTTTAAAAAAAACTTGGCAGGAAATTGAGAACGTATTTGTTTACACATCTTTACTGTTTTGATCTGTATTACCGTAATTCGAGATAAACTATTAACTGATTGCAGTCTTGCCTTAGTGAATACAGATAACAGGCTGCTCTCTTAAGCTAAAAAAGTGTTAAATAATGCTTACTACACTACTAGCTCAGCATTTCAAAATTATGTGTTTAAATTAGTTACAAGTAAGCAATCATAAAATTGAAGAAAAACCGAAAAAACAAAGAAGAAAAACAATGAATACAACGGAAATTATCTTTAAAGGACAATAAATCAGCAGAGTATAAAGGTTCTAAATAGCAATGCTAAATCAGTAACGATTCGTGCTCTAACTGGCGTGTAATTATTAATCAATGTATTAGAAATACTCTAAACAAGAATTATAACTGAGCTAACACAACATAAGGGTCTTTATATGTAGGGAAAAAGAATGATTGACTGAACTACAAAATCACGATAACGTAATCCAAATGGCGTGATTAAATCCTTCTTTTAATGTGAAAATTTTGTTAACTGTAAGCGCTAGTGAAAATTCACGAGGGCAGGGTAGGGCAGTCTAGATTTGGAGTTGTAGATGTTCCAAATTAAACCTGAGTGAAATTTTCTTTGATAGAAATTTCAACTGATGTCCTCTCAATTAACTACCAGAACTAATGCATTGCGGACGTAGTATTTAGCAAAATATTTAGAATTTAGCAAAAATGACGCTTTTTTTATCCCTACCATCTTAAAATCTTGAATAGTTGTAGCATTCATTGAAGTAGTTCACCAAATTCTGCTTTTTTTTTTTCTGACTTTATTTTACAGTGTGACGTAGTGATGTATTTTACGCGTATACTGCTGACCTTAGCCTACCGAAGATCGGGATACAATATTAATTTCCTACCGTACACATCTTTTATAACGGGGCAATTACCGAGATATGACCGATAACAAGGCTCGTCTAAAAAAACTTCGCTTTGTTAGGTTATGGAGGCAGTGAAACCTTTTAAAGTTATAACATTTATTGGGTAGTGCTTTACTTAATCGCCCTAAAGGAGTAACTCTATTACTAGTAATTGCCGTGAAGTGAAATCACTAAATGTTTGTAAGTGTACGTTATTTCCTGCGCCGGCATATAATAAGGACCGTAGATAAAAAAATTAATTGGAGATCGTCTTAATGGAACATGATTACGTTGCATTTAGAGGCTACACCTTGTCTTGTGGAAAAAGGCAAGAAAATAAAGTTTCTGAGGAATATGAAGGTCACGAGTTGATTACTGAATATTATATATATATACAAAATTCTCGTGTCACAGTGTTTGTTTCCATACTCCTCCGAAACGGCTTAAACAATTTCAATGAAATTTTGTTTATACATTCGGTAGGTCTGCGAATAGGTTTTTATCTATTTTTTTATACTCCTAAGTACTATTGTTTAGGTAAATATTTTTAATTTAATAATTTTAGAATCCGTTTGATAACTGTGTAAGTGATAATTGATCAGTTATCCCCACAAGCTGATACCAGTCTATCCCTACCAGGTGTCGCTGCTGTATTATTATTATTTATTAATTTCTTTATTATTAAACCTCTTCCACTTATATACCACATCCTTACACACTTAAAATAAGTTATTTATGTGACAAAACAACGTTTGTCGGGGCAGCTTATATATATATATATATATATATATATATATATATATATATATATATATATATAGAGAGAGAGAGAGAGAGAGAGAGAGAGAGAGAGAGAGAGAGAGAAAGAGAGATAAGGGGGGGTGGAGGGAGAAGGAGGGTTACTGTGCGAAAATTTATTGTTAACTCTCAAATATGTTGTGATATTGGCTTTTAGGTTGCAGGTGTTTTATGACGTAATATGAAATATAACGGCGTATAGCACGCCCGCTAATCTTTTAAAGTATTAAGTGCTAAGATGTTCATATCTTAAGGGCACCGCCTACTCCACGCTTCAAATGCGTTGCAGTGTGTTCGTAAACAGGTTTTATCTACGAAAATATTCCACGCGTGCCCAATATGACAACGTAGGAAAATAAAAGAAACTTCAGACAAAGTCGGAACCTCATTGTTAAGACGTCACGCTCATTAAAAACACTGTTTCTAAGCCCTCCAACATAGCTGAAAACGGCCATTTCATGCTGCCGTACTTCAAAATGTAATGACCGGATCTATGTGAAACTCAGATTACGACCTGCAGTGACTTAGTTACGGATTTTGCACCAAAAAAAATTAAAGTTGTAAAGTTTATATTTGCACTACGTATTAAAATATCCTTCTACTGTGCGTTAGTAAAGTTCCATCGCCGTACATGCCATAGTTATTTGATAATTAATTAAAAAGTGGACGTATGGACATCACTGAATCTGCTCGTGCTGCAGTGTTCCCGGGAAATGCTAACTGCGACGCTTCCGTTAAAGATATCAAAACACATTTATGATATGTCACAGGATAATGTTGAAAGAATTGAATGAGGTATGCAGGTGCGCAGACCTTCAATCGTTACAAGATTATTCGAAAACCGCTCAACGCACGTGAGTGGTTTCTGCTTAGGAGTAGTATTCAAAGAACGCGTTACACGTGTGTATCTATATCAGTCTCACCACTACTCAGAAGCATATTATCGACAAGATGGTATATCGCGAACATTTTTAGTGCCAACATGCCGCTTAAAACGCTGTAGTTTGTTGCAATGTGTATGACTGGGTGATATACACCTCACACGACGTAGCTGTTTGCAGACCAATAACATACATCCAGCGGGATTCTTATTGGCTCAGTCAAATAAGTAACAGCTCCACGTACAAGCGAAAGCCAGTAATCTTCTGATATGCTGAACTTACGTTGAAACCTAGCAAACAGTCAAGTTTTCCCTCGACCAATCATATTCTCTACATATTTACTAGCGACCGAAAATTGCGAAAACGTGTGTTTTTTGGTCCTTTTTAGATAGGAAAATTTGACGTAGAATATTCTAAAAGGTATAGGCTGGCATAATACAAGTTTATCTTCAATATTTAGAGAAGGTGATTTATTGCCAGAATATTTTCTGCCAGCGTATTCTGTAAATCAGTGTAGCGTCCTGCGTCATGTATTGTTGGCCGATGGTTGTGTGCCATGGTGTAGTTGTTTACAGACGAATCTGAGACGCTCAGTAGTAGTTCACAAGAGTTATGATTGGCCCAGTTAATAAATATGGACTCGCCAGTAACGAAATAATAGCGTCAGAAATTAATACATTACATTGAAGCCTAGCAAACTGTCAACTTTTCCCGCGATACATCACCTTCTCTATCAATATTATATCAAAACATGACGAGGGTCATAGAGGCTAGTTGTCGGCGATAAGACTGCACACCAGTTCATTGACTTGAGCCTAGAGGTTAGGGGCAGACGTGATGTGAGTGCTGTGTCGTCCTTATCGTATCCGCGCTTTTATGTGCCTGCAAATAAATGCTCATTCATTTAGTACATTGTTTTAAATGTTCTGATCTTTAAATATTTGGGGTCGTAGTTGGCGGAGTGGTCAGACCACTAGCCTCCCACCGAGGCGATCTTGGTTGGATTCCCGGCAGGGTCGGTCCCCGGATGTCCGCATGTGGGAATCGTGCCGGACGATGTCGTTGGTGGGGAGGCTTCCCCTGCCCTCCCATCATTCCTGTGTCTCAATTGAAGGCGTCGTTTATTGTCATCCTCCGGGCAAGCACATGCCTACGTGCACCCGGTTGTAAGTCTGCATCCGGGGAGCGATACTCCGCCCTTCGGTTACCTTTCTCATGCGGTATGCAGGTTGTATCTAAATTTTATAGACAAACTTGGACATATGAAACGTTATGAAAAATTAAGTAGAAAACATGTACGACACGTATTGCAAAAATGGAATATGATGTGAGCAATAAGCTCTTGATCCCACAGCAAATACTCGCTCAAGTTTTCCGCCATGATGGAAATCACAGAGGTGACCATCCTTTTATGTCGTGAATCTTTGGCGCTGTCTGGATATGAAGGTATTTGAAGACGAGTAATTGGCGAGCGTGACATGCATTACAAAAAAGTCCTTTTGTTGCAAGTGCGTAGGACACATAGTTTCCGTTAATTAAAAACAGTGCGGCCCACCTAGAACAAGTATTTGATGTTCGGTTTTGGCGGAAACTGTGTGTCCTACGCACTTGCAACAAGGACTTTTTTGTAATGCATGGCATGCTCGTCAGTTATTCGTATTTAAATACCTTCATATCCAGGCGGCACCAAAGTTTTACGACGTACAAGGGTGATCAGCCCTGCGATATTCATAATGGCAGAAGGCTTGAACAAGTATTTGTTGTGGATTGACAGATCCTGATAACATAGAACAATGTTCTGGGTTTGTCCTCTTATCTCACATGGTTTCAGATTTTTTTTTTTAGAATACACTTTTTCAAATTTCAGTTTTCAAGGACTTATTGCGCCCTTCATAGTCCATTTTTGCGATACGTGATGTTTTGCGTGTTTTCTACTTCATTTTTTATAACGGTTCATGTGCCGAAGTTTGTTCGTCGAATTTAGACACACAATAGACAATTAAAACAATATTACCACAAAAAATGATATTTAAGTGCTGAGCATATCTTAACTAACCCGCCTTTTAAGTATGCAGATCTATAGAAATATAATAAACAGGTTTTACTACAGCAACAGATTAATATCATATACAAAAATTTAAAGCCAATTAAAAAACATATTTAACCAATTACTATATTAAACTTTTTTTCGTGGTTATTTGTGGAAGATTCGTTGTCAAAATGTAATGTAGGTCCTAGCTTTATGTATTACTACACATACAGCAGACGCTCAAGACGTAGAACTGCTCTGTTTCCTGTCAAAATTTAATGTTTAGTTGAACATGTACAATTCTACTTTGACGTGGGATTTCATCTGGAATTCGTCAACATGTATACGACACATATGAAAATGCGGATTGACTTTTCAATTTTCCGTTATAGACGAAAACAAATTGTGAGTTCCATTCTTTTTGTCCTTTATAATGTAATCTTATGAAATCTTAATCTGCACCTATTTTTTTTTTCAGTTTTTTTTTTGTTTTCAGTTTTTTTTTCTCTCTCTCTATCTTTGCGTTATAGACACACATCGTTTTATCTGTCACTAAACTTGTCGATTCTACTTTTTTCTCCCGTTTTTCAGTTGCTGCAGGGTACCTAATCTACCTTGCCGCAATTTTCATTTTAAGAGCTAAAATCAGCACTTTTCAAACATAGCAGTAT
The DNA here is from genome assembly GCA_003012365.1 of Medauroidea extradentata. Classification (NCBI taxonomy): domain Eukaryota; kingdom Metazoa; phylum Arthropoda; class Insecta; order Phasmatodea; family Phasmatidae; genus Medauroidea; species Medauroidea extradentata. The sequence continues at coordinate 112,963 of PNEQ01078312.1, read as the reverse complement.
GAGATACATATGTGCCAAGATTTGTTCCAAATGTGGTTTTTAGTTTGGGTTCGTATTATATGCATCCATTTTCGTTACATCGTTCAAGCAAACACTTTCGTTGCCAACAAATACTTTCTAAGAGTTGTGAAATAGATTTAAATTTCGCATATGCTGTATAGTCATACATTTGAAACTGTTAAATATTTCAGTTTTTTTCTTTTCAGTTTGACAGTTTTAATGGATATTTATGCCAGCTACGTTCTTTGCATGAACTTGGCAACCGTTGGTAATGCTTGTCGGCGAGAGGTGTAGTAAGTGGTTTTTATGTTAATTTTTGTTGTATGGGATATACGTAGCCTATTGTCTGTCTTGTTTCTCGGGTACACGTATATCAGTCAATAGATGCATTTAATTTCATGGTTATTATTGAGCGACAGGCAGTAATTCACTGGACTATAGACGAAGACGCTCCGTGACGTTATTAAATCATGGCTTTCGTATCACTGTGTACCCGCATTACAGACTAACGGGTATTTTAAAGTGTACCTTATATCATTGGTCCTTCAGGCGCACCACACACACTGTCGGCCAACAGCAGTAGGCCCCTACTCATACAAGCAAACTGTACAGTACAGTCCAGTCTGCTGTCAAATAACGCGAAATTAGTAGGTCTCTATTACGTTAAATTCTACCATAGGTCGTTCGTGATTAAGTGGTCACTAAAAATGTAACCTTAGGAAAATATCACTAGCCGTCACTGCATTAACATTAACTGTAGATGCCTTATTGCTGGAGAAGGTGAATTATCGCAAGAATGTTTTCTGACATCGTATTCTGCAAATCAGTGTAGCGTCTTGGGTCATGCATTATTGGCCGGCGGTTGTGTAGCACAGTCTAGTTGTTAGCAGACAAATTACGGACGTCCAGTAGTAGTGCACCAGAGTTATCATTGGCCCAGTCAAATAGCGACACGCCAGTAACGAAACAATAGAGTCAGAAATGAATACACTATATTGAAGCCTAAATAACAGCCAACTTTTCCCGCGATAAATAACCTTCTCTACTTACTGCTTATAGGGTTGGCAGCGAAGTTACGCAATATATTTCCATGTATTTTCCAGTTAAAATGCAACCATACTGAAGCAAAAACAACCTAAATCGACATAGTTGTATTTCATATAAGTAACAAACTGTGTAGGTTCTTACTGACTTCACAAATTATATTACACGCGCAAACATCAAGTGACGTGTCCAGAGAGGTTAGACATTCCCGTCGTTAGCCGTTACGCGGGGAAAAATACGAATTAGCTGAAAATAGAGTTTTAGCAGGGCTTTTTTGAGTGCTCACTTTGTTCCGAACTGCCTATACAGGTTAGAAAGATCAATGTTAAAGGTTTGTCACGTGCCGCTTGAGCACTGGTTTCGGAAATGGATGCAAACTGATCAATCACATAGCTTTCCTGAATTTTAAGTTATATTAAGTTGATAATTTAAAACGCGTAATTGGTTTATTTTCACTTTAAAATTGACTTAAATGACTTCTACCATGTCCAAGCTTACGTAATTTTAATTTTACTATAGTTTCGTATTTTCTGGGCCCTTTACGATAGCAGCGGTAGAAATTTTCCCTGTGCCAAACTCCCCCATAAGAAAAACATTTTCTTTCTAACCTGTAGTAGAGTTAACAGTATCTCTACAAATCGATGATGGTCCTTCTCGTGAGAAGACAGTGGTGGTGTCCAGGTGACGTCACGCGCAGGGGACCTTCTCGCGGAAGGACGGCAGTGCGCTGCACCACACACAGGGGTAAATGCTGGCCGGAATCGCACTCGGCGCAGCGAGGAAGCAGGTGAGTGTGCACTGCGCACTGGATATGTTCCATTAGCGGAACCAGCGAGCGAGGAATTGGACGCGGGAGAGAAATTCCACCTGGCGGGCCGTGGCTCGTGTATGTCGGCGTCGACCGTGACTGAACGCACGCGACGCACAGAGCGTGCAGGCGCGCACAGGTGCTGGTTTTGGCGGCAAACTTGCCCGCTACCAACCTGCCAAACTCGATAGCGTATGGAAAGGTACGACGTCGAGCGGACGACTGGAATACACAGTCGTCAAAGATTTCAACTACTCATCAAAATTCGATGAGATTTTTTTTACCTAGTAGATATTTTATCAGCGGACGTTTATTTATACAGCATTATTCAGTAGTACGCTTTACTTTAGAGTACAAAATGTTTTTAGAAAAGTAAGGACATGAAACAACAAAAACTGGAAAACTGCAAGCCTCATTTCATAATTTTTAATATGAAAATATCTAGGTCACTATAAAACCAGAATTTTTAATACACTGGCGGTTTGCTTTGAAAATATTTTTACTATCAGAAAATCTCTGCGCGAGAGGTTCACGAACTACATAAATTTTCAACGTCATAATTTTATTTTTATATTTATACCAAGTACTATTTTTTTATTTTAGACATAAATTGTGAATTTACTTTGCTGCTAAGAAATTTTTTTATCTTTCATAGTTTTTGCATAATGACTTGTAAACGTCAAAATGTGCATTTTACGATTTTATATACGCAACTGAACATCCTGACATACTAAATTGAAAAAAAAAAATTGCACTAAATAACGATGTTGTAGGTCACAACGTCTCGTACACAAAAAAAAAAAAAACGAAAAATAAAATATTTTTTGTATTGAAAATATCAATTGTTAAGATTTAAAATTAAAATTTTAAAAGTTTAATGAATTTTTAGAAATACAATTTTTTATATAGGAAACGTTGTAACATACAACATTGTTATTCGCTGTAAATTTTTTCAGATTGCTATGTCAGTTGGTTTTAGTGTCGTACATGAAACCATAAAATACAAATTTGGACGTTTACGAGTCACTACGTAAAAACCACGAGAGATAAAACATTTTCATAAGACTTAAATTTAGTCACAATATTTGTCTAAAATATTAATAAAAAATATCTGGTACAAATAAAAAATAAAAAAAATATAACGTTGATAATTGATGTAGCCGCGCTTTTAAAGGGGAGTATGAAACAATTTTATTGTATTTTCAGTTTTTTTAACTTGTATTATCACAATTTTCTCTTCGGCGAAGGATATGATATATTCATAGTAAACTACTTGACATAAATAGTAATGGAATCCTTCATTAAATTGTCATGCAGATCATTGAAAAAGAATTCCTGAAAGTTAACTTATAATCTCTTACAATGAGCGGTTTGCCAATAAATTTCCATAAAATGCTGTATTGAAAAACGAGGTTATGGTTGGACAATCCACAACCAAGTTACACACAAAGATATGGTAACCAACAACATTTTTTCTCATATCAATATGACAAGATGGTCTCCTCTCCCTTTCATCTCAAGGTCTCACACCCTCGCGCGTCTAGCTCCAACTGTATTTTTCACTAATTTCTGCTGTAAGATGATAATGAAAACGTCAAAGAGTAAATATATATTTACTGTAAAGAAAAAAAACCTGAATGCTGGATATTTATCCAATCCGCTAGGTGCGCAAGTGAACGTGTTGCACAATTTTCTAGACAGTTGTCGACATCGGCGTGGTTGAATATGGGATATCACCACACAAAAATTAACGCAGTCCTTCCTGATTCAACCTGTAGATGCTACTGGTCGTGGTTTGAGAAAAATACCTTTCGCTCTCTGCTGGCGGCTTTCTCTGTCAATATCAACGCGACAGTGGACGATAGGTGGCACAGAAACACCACTTTTCTCTACAGGCAAATTATACACTTACGTTGTGGGGGCTAGAATGAAAGTTAAGTATGTCACTAATGTGAATACTTTGGGGTTATTGCGTATTGAAGTCACTTATCACGCACTACGTTTAAATATAAAGTGAATAAGTAAGGTTGCCTTCGTTAATTAGTTAACCTGTTGGATGGTAACAAAATTATTTTAGACTTTTCTGAGTTCCTACGAGAAGAACTTTATTATGCAAAACTAAGCAATCTTGAATTACTTCATTTTTATTCTAAACCCTCTGATATATGTATACATATATGTATGTACATACATACACATATGGCACCCACGTCAAATAACAACTAAATGAAATTATGCGTACATAATAACGAATGTTGTTTACACATAGTTTTATTTGAAAAGTTAAATCTGTACTTCGGAGGCTAAAGACACTATTTCCATTTTTCTGAAAAAGCACTTTTCAACATAAACATAAACAGTTTTAAGTACTTTCTAGTGGCATACAACACAAAGTCCGTATTGTGTAAAAGAAACACATTTTTGGGTGTTAAACAACTGAATTCACTAGTGAATCACACTCTTCAAATTGCTCTCCTGAAAAATATTATTTTTGTGACACAGTGTCTTATGCCTCCAAGGTACAGAAATGCAATGATGTTTGAACATGGCAAATACTGAAACGTCTCTCTCCATTATTCATGATGCTCGTTCTGACATAGGTATTAGGTAGAGGTGGATTGTAGCCATAGATAAACTTATTTCAGGCTTCTTCGACGTAAATAAAGTTCTCGTTGTTTAACATGGGAGTTAGGCCTCTCTTATTATATGCTCTCTACACCCACGTGTTCGTAAATGATCAGTGGTTATTACTGCGCCCACTGCCAAAATTGCCGTGAAAAGAAATGTGCTACATTGGTGTTATTACCTGACTAAAACTACCTACATAATGAGCTGCATTAATCTGTCATTTAGGTGGCCCTATTATAGGTAATTTTCCTGTTTGGTCTTTTCTTGGGTGTCATGTTCGCAGAGGCGACAGGTCGCCGTCATGTTTCTAAGAGGGCGAACTGGTTACGGATTAGATCATGAACCAACCGGAACTCCGTGTGGGCTAAATATGTCTTTATACTGGTATACATTATTCAACGGCTCAGAAATTATCGGTAGTCAACAGACAGAGATTTCGGATATCGACAGTCTTTTCCGTCTGTGAAGAAACTGCATTCAGAGAAAAGGAGCAGAGCCCATTAATTTTTGGTGAAAAGAATTCTGCAACAATTTGTTTCATTGCCTTATGTGCACATATACAGCCCTGCTTCATAGTCAGTGATTGGCTGTTTTTAACTCTCGGCGTCTAGGGTTCTACCCGCAAATTGCAGATGTATGGTGTTGCAGTAACCTTGTTCCTGTTGATACAGTCAGATGAACCACACCTGTGTAATAATACATTCTACCAATAAACATGAAGCAAAGCTGCAGAAGTGCACGTAAGACATTGAAACAAACGGTTACAGAATTATTTTCGCAAAAAAATCGTGGGCTCTAACAACGGGTTCTTCCCGATTCAGACAGCTACTGAATTTTCTCCGTCGACTTTAATAAACGAGTGCAATATATCGTACTGATTATCCTCCCATGAAACTACGCGTGTGATTACGGCACTTATGACCCTTGTTCTGCAAATAGATTAAGGGCATCACCTACCTGAATGTGTTATCCGCGTCAGATGCTTGGAAGCGAAAAATCAGTAAGGGCCTGTGTCCCGTCGCCCTTATGCGCAAAGAGCTAAACTTACCCGTAGTGTTTCCATGGATTGCTAAATAATAAAGTAGGATTATTTTATTGCTGGAAATACATTGAAGGGCCCTTAAATAGTTTTGTATCGATCTGAGCAGTATATTTTGTGATACAGCTGGACGAAAAGACCGTTTTTAGCCATGTTGGTGAGCTCGATAATAGTGTTTCCAAAACGTGTGAGTTTTTGAAAGTGCTTTGTATTCCTTCTCTGAATTGTGTTTTATTTTCGAAGATAGGTACCTTGTAAAGAAGTATAATAGTTTTGCAAATAAATGCTTGCTTATTTTCTGCTATAGCGCAGTTCAACGCCTTAATCCAAACACTATCAATTACTATACAATAAAATTATTAGAATGAAGTATTTTTTCTCCTCAAGTACCACGGCCGCCATTATCAAACTTCCTCAACGGGTACGTACATTACTCAATGAAAGCCTTATTTTCGCCAGTGTTTGGAACAAAAATGTTCATAGATAGGATTATATATAGCGTCGTTGAAAACGCTGTCCGAAGGCGGTTACGAAAACTCGCGAGTTGAACTAGGATTGATATACTCAGTCATGTGACCATTTTTATCCGTACATCAGAGATAATATCCAGATTTTGACAACCACCTATGTTATGAATGGTTCTAATACGACAGGAATAAAGGTACTTTCATACTTTACACGTGATTTTTTACATTTTATTTTATTTATATTACATGAAGCATTTATTCCGTGTTTGTTCCTTCGATAATCTGAACACTGTGCATTCCATTTCACTTCGTTGTGATATTGGTAATGTGTTCTTTTTTTTCGCACCATATGACGACTTTCGTCTGCAAACAGCCGCCTTCCGTGATCGAGAGCAGCAGGTTAAGTGAGGAGTAGATCGAGAAGCTACACAGAAAAAAATATTTTGTGGCAGCTACCAAATGCGGATATTTAACCTGCAAAATTTATTTTGTGGACACCTCAAAAATATTTTGTTGGCACCACTGAAATACCGTGGCCACCACAAAATTATTTTGTGATTACTACAAAACAATTTTGCAGGGAAGACTTCCTACAAACTTTTACTTTCAGTTTATTCTCGGTACTTCTTTGACGCCCACCCAAGCCGCTGCAACCTTGTCTTTTTAACGTCCACAACCATCAGTTCTTGAGAGTTGTACGGGTTGGCTACCTGCCAGGTTATTAACACACAAAAGTATCCTTTTGGAAATTCACAATATTTAACTACTCTGAAAAAATCATGGTGGTCTTGATGTTTATACGAGGTTTTTGTTTGTAAAATAATCAAAGTCTAGCCCATGTCCTCGTGTTTAAAAAATCATTAAAATACTACCTCAAGATAACAAGTCTCCGCAAATTTGGATCACACCTAACATGTTCCAAAACGCTGTCCTAATTGTTTGCCAAATTGTGGTCGATGTTGTGTCAATTTTTAGATATCAAAGTGGCAGACCATTGCCAGAGTGTACTGTAGCGCCGCTCCTAGCACAAGTACTTGATGTACGTATTTAACTTAAACTATGTGTCCTACGCACTTGCAACGAGAGGACCCTTTTTGTAATGCATGGCATGCTCGTCAATTATTGGTCTTCAAATACCTTCATATCCAGACGGCACCAAAGTTTTACAACATACAAGGATGGTCACCCTTGTGATTTTATATTGGCGGAAGTTTTGAACGAGCATTTGCTCTGGGATGACAGATCTCGATAACATAAAACAATGTTCTGGGTTTTGTCCTTTAATCTCATATAGTTTCCGATTTTTTTCTCCAGAAAACACTGTTTCAAATTTCAATTTTCAAGGACTTATTGACCCCTTCATTTTCCATTTTTGAGATACGTGTTCTACATGTTTTCTACTTCATACCGTTTCATATGCCGAAGTATGTCTGTCGAATTTAGATACATTCTATATAATGTTTGTTACAATAACGGGACATTCAAACAATTTGACACAAGGTAAAATTATAGGAAAATGAGGTCATAACCATTTTAGTAAATTATTTAGTTAAAATTAATGATATTTGCAAAATACAATAAAAAATAATTTCTTTCATGTTACACCACCAAGAGTCAGACACAAATCAAACGTAGAGGTTAATATTATTGTAATGTAAAATACGAAATTTAATAATGACAACATAATTGTTTACATATAAAGGCGTAAATTATTACTTAATATCTTAAATTCGTCTGTCCCAGGATCCCGAGTTCTATTCCCGGCTGGAGAGGGCAAATTAAATGTCCCTCTCTGGGTTCAGGACTGAGGTTGTGTTGTCCCCACTTCTCCATACTGTGGAAGGCTATGGAGAACCACCACAGACTCACCTCGCCTAGTCGGACTAGGAGGACGTCGTGGTTCTCGCCACTCGGGGTCCCCCGGTGATCCAACCAGCCTTCGGGCTGCCAACCCGTCATCATAACCTTAAAATCGACATGGGCGGCTTCTAAATAAACAAGAACTTATACGGTGCATTCTTACAAGCACGAGCGTCAGTAGCGTTTACTCTAAGTATGGTGGTTTGGAGTTGCCGACAGTGATATTATTTCCGCCTGTCAGCTACCCAGCAGCTATGAGTCAGTCTGCCGGCGCGGAGCCCTTGGTAGTTAACCCGTTCGCCCATGCCTGGAGCCGTCACTGAGTGGGAAGTGCCGTTTCTTTATTTATCACAACAAAACCTTTGAATCAGAATATAACAATTTTTAAATGTTTTAAACTAATATAAAGCAATACTAACCTAATCTACTATAGTAGGCAGATATCTTGGCTTCTCACAGCGCGTGGGTGCGGGATCAGCGGGACAGGGGAAGAAGAGGAGATAAGGAGGCGTCACACAGTCGACAGCCGTGTAGTAGCTGTTAGGAAAATATCGACACTCAATGTATACCCGAAAATGTAAGGTGAAGGTGGTAGCCTGCAGAGTCGCGGAAAGGAGATGCATAGCAGAGAGCGGGAAATAATAAATAAACAGTTATTCAGTGTTGTGATGAAGAAACTACAAGTAAATACTTGAGCCTGTAAGAGAGAAACCAGCAAGAGCAGCAAAGTACACGGGTGTGAGAGAAAGAGATGTAGTCAGGATCCGCCAAGTCAGCAAAGAACGACCACATTAGCCACTAACCACTCCAGGAAAAAAAAAACAGATACTAGAAATGTCAACATAAAGTATTTAATAAACTGTTACTGGGTTTATTGCGGAACTGAAGGATATTATCATCAAAGACATTCAGTGTCTATGAGGGTGAACGAGATAAATATCGAGAAGTGCCGGAATGCAAGGGTGGGGAAAATGGGAATACACGCTGAACTGCGACATCGTATGACACGGTCCTATATGCGTAAATCCGGACGTCAAACACCAGGGATGAACTCGGATTGCCTATGTGTACGGCAAGCTCTCGGCCGTTGCTGCTTCTTATATAGTTAAGAATTTTGGAGTTCCGCTTTTCAGGAGAAATGTATAATTAATTGTTCGAATAAGTTAACATATTTCGCACCATTGCCGAATTAAAAAATAAATCCAAAAATTACATTTTCCTATATCTATAATGACATTAAGAAAATCTTATGTTAGTAGCTGACATAACCTGGTTGGAAAGAACGTTTATTTTGTATTTATATATTTATCAATTTATTTGTGCGTGCTACCAAATTCAATGCTAAGCATAAACCTTTCAATGGGAGAACCCATTTTTTTAAAATTATGTGTAGTGACTTATATAAAGTCTGTAATAACTTCAAGTAAAATTATGATAGCGTAGACGGTTTTAAATTCTTATTTGCATTCATTGAATGTATTCTTGACCCTATTTCACCTTATAAAGTCAGATTAATAAAAAATTCGTTACATACGTTTTGTTAGCTCTTCTTTTCGCAGTGTTGTAGATAATTAAAATCCCGGGTTTAAAAACTGTAGTATGGGTTCAATACATTTGCAAGTAATAACATTTTTTTATATTTGGCCAAATGTTGTGTTATAAAACGCTATAACAACAAACTTTTGAAAAACAGTAACGTTTCCATTGTAAATATTTTGATTTTTAAAGTTCGTTTTACAATGTTATGTTAATAACAAGCCGTTAACGTGAAAGAAAAAAATATGACTAATTCTTACAGAGTTTGAAATAACATTTTGCCACTGTTAAAAATTTTTTTTTTCAAATATATTGAGTTTATTATTTACTTTCGAAAGAAAGAACATTACTTTTCATTCGCATTTACTGTTTTTTATGTGTTCACCTCTGCGTTATGGTATAATCGACAAAATAAATCTAATTGAATTGAATCAAGTAAGTTAGTTTAAACTATGTGTTTTCATTATTACAAACTTTTGTGTAACTTGTAATGTTCGTTTGTAAGTAAGTTGACCGTTTCAAAATTTGCAAACCATTTTTCAACAATTTGTTGGTATCTGATTGAGCTAAAATTTTACATCGCCTACTTATGTAAGTTCTGTGATAATACATTATTATGGGTTACATTACACGTATATCATTATATTATTAATATTACGTGAACCGAAACGAAAAATTATTTTTTTCTCTTGTTTAAATTGCAATGACTGAATGAATGAATAGATTTTGGTCAGCGCTTAACATCGAGTTCTTCAGCGCTGGTAGGGGGTGACATGAGATGAGCTTGGAACAGCGCCGGAATAAAGGGGCAGGGGGAAAACGGGAGATCCCCGAGAAAACACTCCGACCAGCGGCATCGTCCGGCATGATTCCCACATGCAAAAATCCGGGGACCGACCCCACCGGGAATCGAACCCGGATCGCCTTGGTAGGAGAGGCGAGAGGTCTGACCATTCGGCCACCGCGGCCCCTTATATTGGTATGACTGGTATAAAGTAGTCCGACAAACAAATAAATGAGTTCCAGAAAAATACGAGACTAAAAGGAGAAAAGTAAATTAAAGTAAAAAAATAAGTTTAATTAAAAAAAGGGAACTAAAAAGTAAAAAATTAATTTAAGTTACATTTGTCATAATGTACCGGTATATAGTAGGTATATTGCAGGTTCAGAACAACCTCTCTCTTAGTGCTCATCATTATAATATATGCGTACGTAGATAGCTAAGTTCTAGGGCCGTATATAAATAATGTAGATATTAATATTTTTTAATTAATATATATTTATATATATGTAGAGTATTTTGAAAAGATAATTTATTTTGTACTTCTCTATCTACGTACGTGAATATAATGACGAATTATCAAGAGACGGGTTATTCTGAACCTAGAATATACCTGTAAAACGTTTTTTTTTTTTTAGTTTACAAATTAAAATTTTTTAAATTAAAAAGCTTGGTTTTAATTTTTTTTTTTTTAAGTTGTACCTTTATGTGTGGTATTGCGTGCTGCAGGCCTTTTCCATAGCCAAGTACTATTACGAACACACACATTGTACATCTTCTTACAGTGCCCTTTGGTGTAGAATTAAAGAAATATCTTGATGAAGTGTGTCGAAGCATATAATGTAGGCGTAGTGATATTGTCAATTAGTCTGATTTATATTCTCTGACTATTTTTCTGTGGTAGGATGAATCTATTTTATTTTCAGGTTTGCCTCAATACAACATTTCCGTTTTAATTTTGGTTGACTGAATAGTTTTTTTCGAAACCTTGCGTATGTTTACTGACGGAAGTAAAACGTAGCAGCTTATAATAGTTTTCGCGTAAGTTATACTGAAAGGTGTATACTTATTACCGAGCACAACTGCTGCAACTCACAAATATGCTGCTACACTTATGTAGTGTATGACCGAACGCGCCGAATGTTTTCCGCACTGCTAATATCAACCTGGAAGGTGGCCCCGGATAGTAGGATATCAGTTTCTCTTCGCGTTCCCGTCCTGATAACAGCACTAGGGAGCTCAGAGGCCAACTTAACTGCCTACTACAGTAACTGTCACAGGGTATGGGGAAAAGAGAGTAAAGAAGGCTTACGCAGAACGGATACGCAGAGAAGCATTAACGAAAATGAATAGCGAATTGGGAGGAGAGGGAGACAGCAGAGTCACAGCCGTGTTAGAATTCTATACACTCGTGCAGACGCCAAGAACTGGTAGAATGAAAGAGAGCAGAGTAGAAGGAAGGGATGGTTTTGGAGGTGTAGGAGAGAGACGAGTCGCGAAGTCCATTAGTGCGAAAGGAGTCTGTCGGAAAGTAAGTGAAACATTACATTTTATTGGATTGTGGACATACGCCATTGCTCATGTTTAGCTGATCAAACTTGTGTTGAATGACAAAGTACGAAAACGAACAAGAAAAAAACAAATATGAAACGCACACAAAATATATAAAAAAGCAATCCTAGATGAATTTTGTCAATTTTTTTTCCCAAAATAAAAGTTATTTTAGACAACAAAGTATTCTAGAAATGGAATTTAGAATTCATTGTTGTCTAATATAACTTTCATGTTGAAAAAAAAAAAGACAGAATTCATCTGGGATTGCTTTTTTTATATTTTTGTGTGCGTTTTATATTTGTTTTTTTCTTGTTCGTTTTCGTACTTGGTCATTCAACACAGGTTTGACCAGCTAAACATGAGCAATTGCGTATGTCCACAATCCAATAAAATTTAATTGTAAACTCCCATTGCAACAAACATTCAAAAATCTCATAAGTGAAACATATAATACATATTGTATTAGGGAGGTATCTGAGGGCCAGGATATGACACACCGAACTGCAGGTGTACTGCTGGACGCTTGTATGCATCTGCTTGCCCCGGTGAATGACACGAGATGAGGCCCTACTATGGAGAGACACCAAAATGAGAAGGGTGGGGCAAATGAAAGATCCCTAAGAAAACCCGCCGACGAGTAAAGCCCTTGTGGGACGCGAGTGGCCTGACCACTTCATCACTGCTCGCAGATAGACGTGTCGCTCCTGCATGACTTGTGTCACTTCTACGCTCATAGAAGCTAGCAGGCACAGCGAGCTCTGCACTTCATCATTACCACGTCGCTGCAGTTGATGTGGCAAGATGAGACATCCCAAGTTGAGCTGGAATTACTGTTGTTTATTGTATTGCTTGGTTGTTTAGAAACACGTGTTTAAATATACTGTGTGTCCGTAAGGTCGTGTTGCACGTTTGACCAGTAACAGGAAGTCAACAAAACAAGATAGAAAAAGTGAAATCTTCACCAAATATTCACTTTGCACTTTGGTCACGGATTCGAATTTGGCAGGCCACAGAACACTCGGATTTGTCCTCTGTACCGTCCACATCTCGACTGCGCAGTTCGTGGTGTTGCGTCATCACATGTGTGCGCACGTGAGTGCACATCATACTACAGAAACTTGGAGAGTTTTCCTTTTATATGGTGCAGATTTCACATTTCTATCTTCTTTTGCTGCTTTCCTGTGACCGGTCAAAAGTACACAATGACTTTACGGATACACTTTATTATCGAGCTCTAGTAAGATACATTACCTTGCTATACATTTATGAATGCAATGTATCCGACAAACATTGACGTCGCAATTAGTCATAAATCATTTTTAAACTATGAATGTATTCTGACCATTTCAGAGTCATCAAGTAATGTGAATGTAATTATTTGTGGTCTATACCGAAGGCATTTGTACAACGCTAAAGAGCTTTCATAATAGTTATTTAAGCAATTCAATTAAAACATTGTTATGATTTATAAATGTAAAAATTAACACGCAGAATGCGACCCAACCTTAAGCCCCGCACCGATACACGAACCCGCACTCATTCGTTATTTTATCAATCCTTCTGTCATTAAATAAATCGTTAGTAGCTTTAACTGTCACAGAATAGGTTTATAAAATGCGGTGTAATTAAAAACCCGATGGCTACTCCTGTTTCTAGTGTTCGTTTCCATTAACGACTCGGCAACCGGTTTCATGTTTATAGAGCTTTTAACTTGTACATGTACTGCACTAGATTAACATTCACAATTGGAACAGCACAAAGGGAATTACTAAGAGTCCAGTAAAGTAACTCGTTTGAAAGTTTTTTTTTTTTACAGTGGTTGAATGATACTAAGTGAAATCGTGGGCGTACGACATTGCGGGAAAATGACGTTTCAGAAAACCGGGTAAGAAAAAGTAACAACCCAAATTTAGCTGTTGTTATTATAGACTATACATATAAAATAAATACAACAAAAGTCCCGTAAAAATTATGTCATATACATCACGAAAACACACAAATAATTAAATTAAACAGATCAAGATACCAAACCAACAACCAGTAGTACTATGAGAAAACAAGACCACACAATAAGACGTCACAAATTCTTGTTGGGATAGAGATCAGATAACACACACGGCTGGATGATACGAGGATTATGACGAATAAACGATTACGACACAGAAGAACACAGAATATTTCCAATATCAACACGTCCAACGTTCCGGGAGTAAACACTGCTCCCGCCTTCAAGAAAATTTAAAGAGAAACACAAAAAATCGGGTCGTATTATATAGGCCAGACCCTCTCATCTATCGCAGCCAATGGTCGCGCACATTTAAGTGGGTATTGCAGACTATCAGGTTTGTGCCAAGGCTAGATGGTTCCCCACTTCTCTCGTTAAACCATAAACCAGTGTAGGATACAGTTATAGATTTTTGGAAGGTGAGCCTTTTCCTAAAAAGTTGATATGCCCACATCCCGTATGGTGCAAAGTGGTGCTATTTAAAACACTTCCTGAACCAAAAAAATTGAATATTCCACTTAAAAATATTGTAATATTTTACAGATAAACTATGCGTTAAAGGTCAATAAAGGGGAGGCGCCCCCCCCCCTCCTTTACCAGGACACACACCTGCCACAAATTACGACCGAATAAAATGCAGCGATCATAGTCATTCCATATGTCTGTGGATTTTCAGAGAAGATAAGACGGCTGTTTCAGATAAAACCAGCAAACTGCATCCAAATCAAGAACCATACTACAACGAATTGTTACTATAGTTAAACTAGCCTCTTAACAACTACCATCTCTATGTTTGTTGACATCTTGCGTGTGTGGAAGTGTTTACATAGAAGATGCCAGCAAACATTTTTCCACGCTAACCAAATAGCACAAAAATAATAAGAAAGTTGAAATTAAAAATTCAGACATGTCTTGGAGTAGAAATATAAAATACTGTTCTATTTTAAATAGCGGCTCCAGTAACTCCAGAAACACGCCCGATTCAGGTAAAAATTTTAAGTATTAGCAATATGGGAGCAACGAAATTAGTTTCACTCTACAAAACATTGAATTGTTAAATGTGTGAATACATTTGGTTGAAAAAAGGACTTAAAAAACGTCAAAATGTAAAACAACCAACGCACATGCTCAAAGCCACTCTAAGGAGCCTGTGAGGAGAGAGTTACACAGCCATTGGCAACGTTGTTCTTTTGTGCAAGGCGACGAGCTAACGAGAGTGTTTCTGGCGTTCCGCTTGTAGGCCTACTATGAGACTTTCTGTCGTAATCATGTCATTTGTAGTTTAAAGATTTTTTAAAAAAATTTTAACAGCAGACCCTCGATTAGGTTTGCATCAATCCGAGTTGTGATATAACTGAACGAAGTGGCAATTTTCGCCGATGTTGAAGTGTCTGAATTTTTTTTCTATTCTACTAACAAAGAAAATTTATCGAATATCTGTTAAGTTTAAGTATATCAATACATTTTGGTAAATTTTTGTTAGTCGTGGTGAAGTATTGTGAAAATAGGCCATTGCAGTGCAGTAACGTCTCAGAAAACCAAGGAAAAACAATAAAGGAAAAACACGCCGTACTGGCTGTAGCCAATACACAGATAAATAATATAACCTACAGAATTGCAAGAAAAATTGTATAAAATCACAGAAAAAAATTTTTTAATAAAGGTTCAAAACAAATAACAAAGATCAAAAACAAAGAGTACGACCGCATGGCTCAGTTAGAGCTCTTGACTGCTGGGATAAGGATCACGGGTTCGATTCCCAACGGGAAGGTCAATATGTACAGTTGCCTCTCTAGGCCACGGTCTTAGAAGAACAGGTCTGGACACTCACCTATCTACCAATGTATTTTGCTTGACCCTCTTGTTGTTTGGCTGTAGTTCGTCAAGTTACCGAGAATGCCGTACTTTTTGGCGCTATTTTCCGGGTGGTCGGACTCTAACTCCGTCCACTTTTTTCCATTGTTAAATTTATAAAGTAAATAAAGATTGCTGGAGCGTTTTCTTAAATTTTTGAGCGAAGAAAGCATTTAATAAATTGATGAAAAATACGTTTTGATAAATTGTTTATCTTAGCGGAAAGGAAGTGGGCGGAGTTTAGTCCGACCGCCCTGACATCAGCGCCAATAAAACACAATATTCTCGGTAACTTAGTGAACTACAGCCAAACAACAAGGGGGTCAAATATCCAGGCGAGTGTCCAGACCTGTTCTTCTACGGCCGTGCTCTAGGCTCAGGACTAGGTGTTGTGTTGTCTCATCATCTCCATAATGCTGCGGAAGACTATCGAGAGCCACCACAGAATTACCTCGTCTAGCTGGACTAGGAGGAGTTGTGGTTTCCATCTCCCGCCGACCTCTGAGGTTCTAAACCTGCATTTGGATACAACACCCGTCATCATCAGTAGGAGTATTTTCGTGATTTAATTGGTAAGAAGCGTTTCCAATGGAACGTTTGCATTTACAAGCAAACACGAACATTTTAATATTTGTCACCGAAATTACCCGAGTTGGGCGAGAGTTTAACGATTGTCTCTTGTGTTATTTTAGTCGCAGAAGGTATTAAAATTTCAGGAATATTAACCACAATGTGAGAAGAACCCATTAATTTTGAGAAAAATGGAGCCACTACTTTTGTTCCGGAAGAAAAATTTAACATGAGAAAGACACAAACATGTTACTTACAAGCATTATTTGAGATAATAGGGCCATTAACTTTCCGCTAAAAGAAGTTTGTTTCAGTGGCTCATGTGTCCATCTACATTTCTGGTTCATTGTCAGTGATTGGATGTTTTAACTGTCACGTGTCTTGTGGCTCTACCCGCAAATCAAAGACGCGTGATGTTGCAGTAACCTTATTGTGATGGGCACAGTCAAATGAGAGACGTCACTTCACACACGCACTCTGCCAATTATAATCATTGAAAAGTGCCTGGCTCTAGTTATCATACATTCTGTACCTATTGATTCATTTTAAAAATCACTATTTTTTAGTACGTTAATCTAAAAACTTACGCTCTAAGTGCATAATGCACAAATGAAATTACTGAACTACATCCTTTCCCTGTAAACGAACCTAGTAACCTACCTCGCTACTCGGGTAGCCAAAAACTGTAAACGACAGCAAATTATTTGCAGTTGATTTGAAAACACAACTGCTACCGGAGTCGCGAAAATGTTTTAGTCCTGAAACATGCTACCAATTCAACCTTCAAAATACACCCTGTAGCAAAGAGAATTGTTGCAACTCAGGACACAAAATAGGCCTATTGTTTTTTCTTGGTTCCCTCTTGGTTTTTTGACACGTCATCGCATTGCAATGAAGTATGGCCACGCCATTACACCAAATCATTTACATCATCACTGCAAGAATCTTTCAAAGTCGTTATTCCTGGCAAAAAAGTCGCATATTTTCAAATGCGTTTCAACAAACAATTAAACGGAACTCTTTAAACAACTCCTTTAGAACATTTCCCCAGAAATTTTTTGTTTGACCCTAGAGAAAAAAAATCCAAAGATTTTATTCGATTTCCTTATTGGACTGCAAATTTTCGGTACACTTATTCTGTTGGTCTTAATTGCATATCGAGGTCATAATTGTAGGAAAAGATAGTGTACTTGTAAGCTGAATTGGCTGTACGTCTCACCGACAGCGAGGTCATTACAACGATGACACACAATTTGACATAAAGACGAACTGAGATAGGAATTAGCCACACTTATGTTAAGGACCCATCCCAGCGTTCGCCTGGAGCGATTTCGGAAAATCATGGTAAACTGAAATCAGGATGCCGGAGTCGTGAATCGAATCCAGTTTTTCGATATCTGCTATCGTTTATGTTTAAAAAATAACTATCACAAAATCAGTAGAAATGGTGGATCATGGCCTTAATCAGGATTAGTAATCTAAATTTCATGTGTTCCACACTGCTTTTCATAAATGGTAAATACCCGGTGACGTGTATGGCTTTCTGCAAAGTTGCAGGGGCAAACATCAATGCGAAGATTTGAATTTCGCGCGCTCCGAGGTGCCAGTATAGTGGTTGGAAGGATGAGCGAATACAGCCGAGTGAACCAGGGTACTGCGGGCTGTATGGATTTAGGCGCATGTGAAGGTGAACCGTATTTTACACTCTTGACTCGGATAAGAACCTAGATACCTGCCGCCTGCAATACTCTTGGTTCCACTAGTCTGCCTCCAACCTGGAAAGACTGTGGATAGCACCTCGACTCAAACCAAGGGGCAGCTGAGTGGTGAGTCGCAGGAGGGGGGAGTATGTTGGATGTCGAGTTCCTGGGATGTTCTCCCCAAGTTCTTCTCGGCAGCCTGTTTCCTCCTATTTGTAATTGGTTAAAGGCGCATAGCAGTGCTCCGCTTAGGGGTTAAGCTGTCCCAATTTCATATTAGCCTGATCCAGTGCGGTTGGGGAGAGCGTATCTCTACCTGGCAGGGTAGGCTAACTCCTGCCGGCGTGTTGGACTGTCGTCTGGCTAAGCCATCTGGGATCAGGTACAGCAACTGGCCTTGCCTAAAACTTCCGCAGAGATAATGAATAATACGCCTGCCATCCCATCGTGACGTACGATGCGGTAGCATTATATAAGCGGGCAGAGAACTCGCACGTGGGTCGAAAACCGCTGAGTGCACAACGCATGGCACTATTAGCAGTGATTAAGGCTTACCTAAGGTGTCCTCGGATGCCCTACAAGTACTTGCCGGCCAATTACCCCTCGATCACTTAATTAGAGGGCACGAGGCCCTGGTTGAAAGGAAGTTGCGAAGTGAATTACATCCTAAGACCGCGAAGTTGGCGAGTGAGAATACTTTAGAGACGTGGCAGCGTAGGGGGACCGCCTCTGACCTAGTGTCACAGATCGTCTGCAATCTAAGATCGTATGGGTTATTATCTAACTCAGATTCTCACTGGGCACAAGAATTTCCGGTCTAAAATACATGGCTTTAGAATAGTCGACGGCCCAATGTGTAGTCACTGTCAGGTGCCCCATACCATGCAGCATGTGCTGAATGATTGTCGATTATTTGAAGTACCTCGGGAGTTGCTGCGCATGCAGCTCTCCCTGTTAGGGTTCGACTTTTCTTTGGCCGCTGCTGAGACCGACAGTGACGCGAGAGCACTGCTGTCGGGATTCGCCAGAAAAGTTATGCGCAGTCTGTATTCCGTGTAATTGTGTGCTTCAGATTGTGGTTTGATATCGCTCCAGGTCTGCGTGACTGGATGACAATCGACTCCCTTATATGGATGGTCGTGCCAGTATTGCTTGTCACTAGTTGTGTATGGGCTTAGTGCCCTGGCTTGTGTCGTAGGCATGGTGAACCTGCGGGGCGGTCGGGTTTAGTGGAGCCCCGAAGCTCCAGATTCTTAAGAAACTGGGTGGCGGGTTGGCCCAGTGAAGGGACATGTTTTCCCAAGCTCGCTTGGTGGTTCGTTTGTGCACCCGGAACAAGGCAAATGTCCACATTTTTGGCTGTCAAATATGGCTCTGTAAGTTGTCTCCGGTTAAGCCTTAGGGATCAGGTACAGGAAGGGTGGTCGGAGCGGAGAGCCCGACATATTCCGGAAAACATGTCTGCAATCTCTCATCCTCCCAGCCACTGGACTGGCACCACGGAGAACACGGAATACAAATTTGCGCACTAATGTTTGTCCTTGTAATTTTGATTAATTCCATTTTCCGAAAAATGTTTATGTAAAAAACAATGTTTCCAATTCTGGCACATTCTATATATAAGAGAATCAGGAACACGAAAGGAAGCTGCCATAGGGTGTACATTGCAAAACCACACTAAGAAATGCCTGGCGAGATTTAAAAGTCGGATCAGTGTTCGAACATGAGTCCTCTCGAATCCTAGTTCAGGGAGTTAACAACGCGACAGCTAACAATCTCAAGTTGATCTCAAAATTAATGTGTGCAAACATATAATGTAAATTTATCTGCCGTGCTTTAATATCATAATTCTTAACAGGGCGTTGGGGTTCTGCTTTCGCCAAAATGATTAATTAGGCTACTCTTACGTGACGCGGGGGCAAACTCACCAGTTCAAGAGACTTTCGCAAGCCGTCGTCCGTGACAGATCTGGCACGATGTGGGCGTGGTCTCTTGCCAGTCCACTTTCTATTGGTAGACTTCAAAGCGCCATTGCTCAGGAAATGCACGCCTCTGAATATATTAACGAGCAGTTTCGACTACCTATTTTAAGCAATATAAATAGCGCTATGATCAATGGTGGTGAAGCTTAGTGCTTAAATTTTTAGTAATTTATTTACTACAGAATAATTTCAACTCACAAGCCTTAAATTACTAAGTAGGTACACATTTGTGCAAAATAGAAGAACAAACTAAATTCAGATAACTCATATTTTCTGTAGACTGTATTTTGAAATAAAGACAGGGAATTAACTGCCATGTTATTGTTATTACAGATTAAAGGCAAGTATACGATGCTTCCACCGAGAATACTAGACAGGTATGGCTAGAAGGAACGTATGGTAATAGTACACAGTCACTTAATGTTTTTTAGGGGAAAAATCCATAATAAATATAATTTTGGTAGACGCATTTAATACAACTTCCTTTTCAAAATTACTGAAAGCCTTGACGAATTCGTCTGTAGCTAAAGCAAAAAAAAGGCGGCCAAAAACTTTTTTTTTGTCATTATTGGTTAATTTTTTTCGCAAAATATGTTGAGACAAAAAGATATCTACGTAATATTTCCTTCCAAAATGGTAACATCCTTTTCATCCGTACGACTAATGGTTTTTGAGGTATGGGATCTGGGTGGATGCCCAGGTTCTCAACATCCTCAGTTATACATTTTCATGTCGTATATTTTCTCATTAAAATTTGTTTTTACTAGTGTAGTTTTCACATAGCGACGTGCTTGTTGCGAATTTCAAAGCGCTTGTAATAAACGTTGTAGCATTTTCTTTTATTTACTAACTTCCTCTCTTCCCCTGCCCCATTTACTTCCTTGTATGACCTTACACCGAAAGACTCGTTTATTGAAGAGGTAATCTATAATAATCACAACATAACATTTTTTTTCTTTCCAGACCAATAACTACATTGCTCAAATGTACTGGTCGTAAAGCAATTTTAATACCACAATTTTTTAAAAACTTTTTATAGTGGAATAAACCATTTTTTTATTCTGTTGTTATTCAGTCTTTCCGTGGTCCAGCTTCAACAATCATCGATGATGATACTTTCGTCTTCAATGTTTATGATTTCGTCGAGTTCGCCGGGGATTTCTAAACATCGTACTTCATATCATCACAATGCTACTCGTTGCGCCAGGAAACTCATTGACAATAACTACAAATTTTGGAACAAATCATTCCCATCTCTTTTACCTCCGCAAGAAGATTCATGCCCTTTTGTACATTCGCAATATATCATCTTCAAAAGCGCATCTGGCGCTGTAGTATTATTGGTTGGATTGGGACATACAGTTTTGTTATTGCGGCATCTTCAGTGTGTGCTAAAGATGCAGAGTTCGTGCGGCGTTCAGCTGCATACATACATACAAAAGCACCTATACCTATGTACTTCCAAAGAAGTAAATTTCTCTGCCACGAAAAACTTGCAGCCTGCTTTTTGAACTGTTTCATGTAATGAGTATGGCTAACTGAAAACTGAAGTTACATTTCTGAAGTCCTTGCGTCCAATTACCAACTCGAAAATCTTCAATGTACCCTTATTGAAAAGGTCAGACATAGAACTGCATCCACTGAGTGCATTAAGAAAGAGTATGTGATCACGTAAGTTAACTTGCAACTGCAGGTGCTGTCTTCCAGGCTTCATAAACTATAATTTACATTGAAAGTGGAGTAGGAACTGCCATCAAAACCAGTAAATCAATATATTCACCGACCACGACTGCTTGCACAGTTGAACTAGAACTTGTTATTTATACTGTCGTGTGTATTATTAATGTTTCCGCATCATCTTTCGCTACTTTAAATTCACAACTTTCTTCAATTAATTGAGGGGACAGTTATGCAATAAGGTTGGCATTGTTCTTACCATTTGCCACGAATTTTTCTTATCAAATTGAAACAGTTATGTTTTCACTGACAATAGCATCAATAGACTGCTGTACTGTCGATCTTCTTTGGCGTTGCCGCCCTCCATAGCGTGGTCGGTAGCATGCCGGCCTACGTCAGAGAGGTCCTGGGTTCGAATCCCAGCAGGGGTATGCAAAGGGCTCAACTGGCACAGTTGCAGATGTCATAGTAGATAGAGACAAAATTCAGTCGCAGGCATTAGTTTGAAGTCTTTCAAAGTTTTACCCAACGACTTTCGACTTCGCCTCTACCCATTTCATAAGTTTGGTAATTGTTAATATTTTCGTTTCCCACAGTAACATCAAAAGCTTTGTTTCTGGAACTAGAGAATATAAGCACAAATACTCGAAAATGTTGCCAACATCTTCGTCATCTCTTCCCACACGAGTGTCTCTCATTTAAATCTGCCAATTATACGATATACGTGAAGTTTAAGGGGACTTTATGTAGCATCACATCACAAACCATATTAGTTGCGGGCGTAGATAGTGTCCATTTGGACATTACAACTTCGGTCATTCTTCAACCATGTGTAAACCATCTATCCTTTCATGGAATTCATTAGTGTCTGTTCAAGTCATGACACTCCGCACTTCTGCCCAATACTTTTTTCCGGTCGTCGAATCGTGTAGAGACTTTATGCGGATAATTTTTCATATTCTGTACGATCCACGCTTATCTTCATGTCAGCCATGTATTGTAGATAGACATGACACAATTTTTTGTCTAAACATATTTTGCGGGGAAAACAATTGATTAAAAAACTAAAAACCTTACTCTTTAATATACTGAAGGTCCTGACCATTCCGACAAGAACTAGGCTGTCATATTGGAAAAATGGTGGCATAAGCTCCTGTAAAATTAGTTAGGATTTTCAGTATATTGAAGAGTAGGGTTTCATAACTCGTCTACCAAAATCCAGCTTATTACGATTTTTTTTTCTCGTTATAATACGAAAATTTATTTAATGTGGTTGGACTACATGTATGCAGAATCACATACTTTGGTATGACTAAACATGATGTTGTCAGAATCGGTAATATATATGTACGATTTAGAGTCAAGAATAAGAAGTCGCCAAACTATGACGCCTCCTGCAATATTGATAATCAGATAAGAAGAAATATAACAAAGATCTTCTTAAAATTATGGGTGAACGTTGAGATCGTCGCGACGTCTAAACGAGTAAAAAATTTTTGTTATGTTCCATCAGCAGGAATAACTGACTGAGTCATGATGTCTAGATATATAACACGGATAGGTGGTTCAGGATTAATTGAGCAAACAAACAAGCTCCGATTAATTTATATTTTCAGCACAAGTATTCAGCGTTTAAACAAAAAATTATTAAGTGGCATTATTTAGGTAGGTTTGTACAATGTTTACATCTACAGCACACTACTCCGAATAATGTTATTTACAATATCTACTCATTGTATACACGGGTGAATAATGTCATTAATCAAATAGTAATCTTAGTTATAAATACCTGCGAGTTAATGTCTTAATAATACGGGTTTCTATGCATCGACTGTATACGACGCACAACTTTGCCGTTAAGAGTCACATTGGTGATTGCACATCATATTAGAATTTGAAACACAAAACAAACACAAACAAACATACAACAAAAATTTAAGTTTCGTTCAGTTGTACTGCCGTGTACGACGACACAGTAACTGCAATATATTTTGTTAATGCGTGAAACACACACACATACAAAGTGTTGCTGTTTCTTAATTAAATGCAATTACAAGTATAGACGCTGGCAATCGCAAAACGTAACAATTCACTGAATACCAATAACTTCACATCATTCAGCAATGGTATTCATGATCAGTCACTTCTAATAGTTTAGAGTGTGTTACAAGAAACCAAATTGATTGCAAAATGAACAAACACTTTCAACGAGTTATACTTCCTAGCGAAGTTGACTATGCCATCTCTCGGTGGAATTTTGAAGTGCAGCATCAGCAGCGCGGAAGGTGGTTATAAGAAGTGCGCAGACGATTATTAATGTCCAACGACAAGGTCGCGTCACTGTATATTGGTGCTTACTAAGTCAAATTATACAGTCATTAGGTACCTAAATGTCATAAAATTAATGTTTTAAAATTAATGAAGTTCAAACAGCGCGATTTTTTTGATTTTATGTCAGTAACGTTTTACTTAAATAAGAAAATGCACGGAACTGCATTCGTTAATTCACAGCCAACCGTACAGGAAAAAAAAGCAACTATTATTAATGTTGAATTATATGCAGTAACGGCTCGTGATTCTTTTAAATGCTTAATCTTAAGTGCTCACTTTATCCAGAAAAGTCTATAAATATATAATGACATTCCGTCAAAAAGAAAATGAACACGGCGTGTGCTGCTAATTAATACGTGCAGTTTCGTAGTATTTGTATGTTATTAAGAATGTCTGAATGTGTTTAATCATTGTTTTGTACTCGCCTGCGTATGGTGATATGGATGCCGCTCACCCGAAGTTAAAAGACACATAAGCAAGTGAATGCTAAGGGTGACTCTGATATGTGCATCAAATGCTGCATCGACGCTACGCGCCAAGTACTGAACTAACGTGCAAGTTTTCCGTAGAACTGTTTTTACTACAGATATTTAGCCGTTAAGCATATAATTTTACTGGTGGAAAAGCTTTATAAAATCAGGTGCGGTATCAGACTGAAACTTTGAAATACGACATTCCGAAACGGAGATATTTAAGTAACTTGGAGGGTTTCGCAACCGTGTTTTTAATATGCTGTGATATTCCGCACTGTGCCTGTCTTGTCATGCTTTCCTTCCGCAAATCAACACACTGTATGCATGCATACTTAATAATTTCGTCAAATTACGTGATTTACAACAGACTGCAATTCATTTTAAACGAAATATCCTTTACACAATTTCAAGTAGTTTGTTTAGTGTTGTGCAGGTTCTGTTTTTTTATTCCTGCTTCTGTTATCTGAAAATTGAACTGTTGGGGATATCAGTTACAAACGCCTTTTTTTAAAACAGTTTCTTTCTATAAAACTGACTGTAAGCAAGTGTCACAGGTAACCGCAAAATACTGCCCTGAGTATAGTTATCCTCTCACATATATAAACTGTCTGATGCCAGGTGTATATGTACGCAACTTTCAGTGTCAATTTGTTTCAGTCATTGCCTACAATTATTACATTAAATAAGCATATCAATATTTGGACAACATAGAACTGTTACTGATAGACATTATAAATCCGTACTAGACACCATACATAAATATTTTCTTAAAATAACAACTCTACATCAGTTTTCTTAAAATTAATAATTAAATTACATCCAAAAAATGGTGCAGATTCTCGCGACGAAACCAGAATACAGCAACATAAAACGACAGACATTGATAAATGGAAAAATTATCTATCTTAAACGTCATATAAATATAATACAATTTAGCCTGACCTAATATGGGATAAGTAAAATAAAATAAATGATAACTGATTAAAATATTTTTGGTATAAAATTCACTTTCTTATTCAGTGACAAATTTCTACGCATTAAGGTCTAAACTTGTTATAATGGAGTGAAAAAAACTAAATAGCACCTTCATAATATGTTTGAACCACAATATAAGTTACAAGTACCGTACGTCTATTTTGTAAAACTGAGTACTTAGTTACTGTCGTTTCTTTAAAAGACGTAGTGATTGTTGATCATGTCTCAAAAAAATTCTTGAAGCCCAAAAACTTTAGAGGTCCCGAAAATTCCTCCACTACATTTTGTTTTTTGAGCAATTAATGTTAATTGAAAATAACCCAAAACAAACTAAACAGTTTTCTTTTAGTTACCAATACGGAACAGCAGTTCTGATAACGCCTAAAATATTTGGGTGGCTTTATTATTCGTAGTAGGCCTAACCAAATTTTATCTTAAATTTTTTGTAAACATACATCTTAATATATTTTAAGTACAAGAAATAAATAAAAGTTCTCTTTATATATGATACATTGAGAATGAAAATTTTCTTTTAAAATTTTTACGACTTTTAAACTTCTTAGCAGCAAGTGTGACAGTCAGAGAACTAACGTGTGCTGCACATCACAGGGCTGTAGTGAGTGCAACGATAAGAATATACTCTTAAATTAGATTATGTAGGGTTAGTCTCTGATCCAACTTACATAGATTATATTAACATATTTTTTGTTCGTCTTGGTGAAGTCACGTTGGTATGTGTTCTTTAAGCTGATTTTTTTATCCTGAACATATCGATATTTTCGTGGAAAAAAAAAACACTCGGAAACGCGTTATCGTAAATTGGTTTTTCCAAAATTGTATTCCTGTAGCAATATTCTCCTCTTCTCAAATCAGAAAATGGGTTTAGCCTAATAGAGATATCACGAAAAATGACTTGAGTCTCAGCGAATACAATTTTGTTATCCTCGTGTACGTAAGGGATCCGAGATATGCAGCGACCTTACAGCCATATTGCGCTCTTTTCTGGGCATGGGTGACACATGACTCGATCTGTTGTAACTGCACCACCTCACAGAATATATAGGATGTCCGCGTGTGTTAAATGAAGTATAAAAAAAATTAAAACCCATTACTATGAAAAAACACAAAACTTTGCAATAAAACAGTAACACCAACTTTTTATCTAAATAAATACATATTGTATTTTAAGTATAGTTTTATATGATCTTCTGGTAGTTCTGTTCGTAGCCCAGTGAACTTTGGTGTCAACGTCTCCTTCGGTAATGAGCTTTGTATGTATGTTTACTTTGTATATTAAATATATTAGCATGATATAACCCACATTAAACATTTTTAAAAGTGGTTTTACTTTTAAAAAATACATTCACAACATTTAAATTATTATAAATTCTTTCATGTAAGGGGATTGTACATGTTCGCCGAGTGAATTTACGTTTTATGAGTAAGTGTAATTTACTTCCTTGAAGTAGTTCACCTATTGCTTTCTCCTTTTGTAAGTGTAATTTGCTTCCTTATAATGTGACGCCTCCCTTATCGCACGCCTAAGGAAGTGTATGGATGGAGGGTATTACGAGCGCAAGAGACAAATTAAGGGGGATGAGAGAGAGTTTGACACAGAAAGAGTTTTACCGAAGTGCGGCCGTAGTTAAGGGTAGTTTGAAACCTAACGCTAAATTCATACTACGCCGCGCGACTTTAATTGATTAGGGGGCGTGCGAGAGCCCATTCGTTCACGTCCATTACCCCGGCAACGTAATGTCTTGCGCCCGGAGGCTGGAGAAACGCAAGCACAACGGGTAACTACTCCCCCACCCCTTTTCCCCTTCATTCCCTCCTCCTTCGTTGCTGGTTGGCCCATCAAACTACCGATCATTAAGGAGTTATTTACATAAATGTATACACTGACGGGGCGGCGTGTGATTTTTTTTTCACCCCAGCCGCGCGTGCTAAGTGAAAATCGATTTGCGTCCTTTCTCAGCGGGCGCCGAAGCCGAAAAAGGGGGGAATATTTGGCGTATTACCGACAAGGGTAAATACGTTGGTTGTAAGAGGAGGAGGGGTGGTTCCGTGTGGCCTCGGCTAGTAGAAGGCGTGGGAGGTACGCGGCACCTCTTTTACATTTATATTGGCCGTTGCGAAATGTAATGGAGGTCGGCGGCTGTGGCCCCACAGACGCGCCGGCGTGCGGACAGACACGCACACAGACACACAGGCGACGAGGAACCGACGTCCACACCTCTGTCTTTGACGCACTTTTGAGAATGTTCAAGTGGCGAAAATGCATAACTTTTTTAATTTATACGAAATAGTGTTAGTTTTTACAGACGTTACTTGTGTTACTAGATTTTTCACTAGTGAAAAATTTTCACGTGTAATAGTTTTCCCATAGCGGCATGTCAAAGTCAAAATTTGCTGGTAACGACAACATAGAAACCTCAAAAACCCTAACTAACTTGAATGAAACAATTTACCATGAAATTAAATGTTATTGGCTATATGTTAAAATATTTGAAAACACGAAACAAAATTCCTTTGTATTTCTTTAAAACTGAAGTTAATGAAGAAAATTATCATATTTTTTAAAAAAATACAAAAGTATTTCGTTGTGTTTTTTAAAATCTTTTAGCACGTGCCCATAATATCTCATTTCAGTGTAAATTATTTCACTCCAGTAATTTTGTTTTTGTTATTTGTATGTTCCTGTAACATATACATTTTGACTTCGACATGCCGCTATGGAAAGACTATGAGATGTAAACATATTTTGCAAGTGGGAAAGGAAGTTATAAGTAACGTCTATAAAACTAATGACGTATAAATATAAAATTATGAATTTTTTTCCTCTTGAAAGACCTTCATGGGATTGCAAAGGTGAGAGATCGTGCGAATGACGAATAATAAATTGAGGGTACAATCTGGAGTACACGTAATAATTCAATGAGATGGTTTTGCCGCAGTGATATTTTATTGGTGGACGTCTATTTATACGACACTAGTCAGTACTATACTTTGTTTTTCAAGTAAAACAATTTAAAACGATTTTTAGAAAAATAAGGTCTTGAAACAAAATCTCTAAAAAAGGATAACGTTAATTTATATAATTATCAATATAACTACAATAACAAAATTCCAAAAATTTTCATATTATGACTTGAAAATAATTTTAACATCCGTGAACCTATCCACCAGATGTTTATGGATTTCAAATTTAATTTCAAATTGAGATGTCAGTTTTTCTAAAATTCAGTTTTATAGAGCTCTATGGATATCGTCATATTTATAGTTAAGAAGATAAAAATTCCTTTATTTATGGAGGGTGTGATTTCTAGCCGTCATATTATAAAAACAGGTTCAATTTGTGTTTACTCGAAAATAAAGCATACTACTGACTACTACTGTATAAGCAGGCATCCGCTAGTAAAATATCTACTCCGCAAAAATAGTCCTATCAAGTTGTGATGAATAGTTCAGATTTTTTATCGACGATTGAATAATCTTGTCATTCGCTTGACGTGTTGCCTTTCCATTCCTCTCAAGTTTTACTTCGTATTCTTACAACCAAGAACGCGTAAAATAATAGTCAAAACATTTTCCATTCAGCACAACAAGAATATACCAACAGTTTGAAGTGTTCAGTAATATTTTATTGCAGTTGAACGGACGGAATAAATTTTTATTATCAGTGTTTGTTGAGAAACAAAATTAGCATTGACACCCTATCACGTTTTACAAAAATTTTTGAAGTGCTAAATTTGTTTAAAATGTTCGTAAAATTGGTTTAGTTAGAAAACATAATATTTTTCGTAAAACTAAAAAAAAAAAGTGATTGGTAATATTAAGAAACTGCGTGAAAACATGCAGAAATATACAAGTTGAAAACGTGACACGTAGCATTGTTCATGTCCAAAACAGACGCCATCGTAATTTGTTGCGTCAGAAGTTTGACACAAATTTTATTTTCCAAATGGCACGTTGACTACGGCTATGGATTTTCCTGATTCGTCTGTGTCACAAGAAAACATAGAAGCAAATCCATGTTGAACAAGCTTCTTTAAGTCTCCTGCTTACCACGTGTGTATATAAAACAAAAAGTAATTTGTAAAAAATATTACTTATTGATTTAGCGATCACACCAGCCTTAGTAATGCCGGGAAATTATAAACATGTAATTGAGAAGCCAACTTTTAAAACCAAACATGTCTAAATTATTTTAATTTACAGAGAAGCGAAAAAAAATTGATACAGTGGAAAAATTAACAAAAATTAAAAAAGACCGGCGTTTATTACTGTGCGTCAATTTAACTGTCAAATTATGGTTGTTATTATGACATGTAAATATTATAATTCGTTAGTTATTAAATAAATAAAATGTTCATGTCTAGTTATGAATGAACATCAAGGAAATGTCTGGGTTTAAATAAACTTGTAAGCGGCGGTATTTCGTGATTCTACGTCTTCCAATAGATTTCAGCTTCTGTAACTTTCTTATGAATAAAAAAGTAAAAAGAGGTGGATGTGTCTGGTTTTAATTGAAAACACAAATTTTCGCCTGATTTTCAAAACAACTGCGTCATAGGTTGCATTTTCCAGAGTGAAGGAAGTCATGTTAAAAATTTCTATGAATTTCCGGACAATTTTACGGAAATGTCTGTTTAATTGGACGGAAACATTATTTTGTTCGTTTATTAAACATATGCAAAACTGCGAGAAGAAACGGAAAAAAAAAACTTACGCATTATTGTGCATGCATCTTAAGAAATCTCATAAATATGTGAGTTTCCAAGCTAGTTGCCTTTCGTAAATTGACGGGCACTTGTGGGGAATTTTTTACCTGCAATTCTCCGTAAAACAACGAAAATTATTTTTAACTGTGCCACCTTACGTTTGTAAGAGTTTTTAGCAACTGTTGTTTAGTACTCCTTAGTAACATGCTAAAAACATCCACTGGCATTCGGATTCGGTAGGCCTACCACTTGAAATACTCTCATGTACACCGTTACAAATTTGAACGGAAATGTACAGTTAGAAAACTGAAGAAGTGTCCGTAAAGATAAAATACGGAAATGTCTATAGCAAATATACACTACGGAATAATACGTAATATGTCCGTAAGTCTACGGACACTTACATGGAAGAAATCGTAAATTTACGGATTAGACAGCTGTAAATATTACGGATATATTTTCATTACGTCACAGATAAACCTGCAAATCTGTAGAAATGCAATTGTAGCATTACTTATGTTGGATTAGGAAATAAGTTTCCGCGAATTTACGAAAGTATCCTGAGAAATTTTTTACCGGAAATTCCGTAAATCGACGGAGAAGACGTTTTACAGTGTGCTACTTTCCACAAGGAATAATCTTGTACATGCACCTTGCTCTCAGAAAAAGGCAACATGTGATGCAGTATTTAAAAGCATCTTGCAAAATCCATCCCAGTAAACTTAGTCTTGTTTCTGTACACTGAAACTCATTTGGATTTGCAGCATTTTTACATAATTTTATTTATTTTATCGAAGGAAACAATGTGCTAATTTAGAAATTACATATGTCACAGAGATACATTTTAATAGAACTTTCCTTCCGTCGTTCAGCGAAAAAAAAAGTAACTAAATAAACTATCAGAACGTGTTGAAAATGTTTTAATAACGCATTTAGGGGGTCTTATGTAGCTCATAAAATTAATGGATGTTTCTCTAAAAAAAATTTTGTAAAAACGCTACAGAACGAAATTTGTTGCCAAATTTACCGAACCAAGCCTAAGTGTTTTAAGCTCTTATTGGGTATATTATGTGACATGCTTTTAAACAACTGCATCACCGGTTGCATTTTCCTGAGAGCAAGGTGCACGTGCAAAACAATTACTTTTCGAAAGTATCACTTTTTGCCTACTTATCAGGCGTTTTGTGCATTTTTCTAGTAAACGGTGCATTCTAGGATCTTGCAACAAGAGGATATTATTTGTTCCTGACGATGTATTATTGCTCAAATTCAGTACACAAACAAATTGTATACAGTATGAAGGTGGCCACCACTGTTATTTTCATGAACGGGAAAGGTTTAAAGACTGAATTTTTTACAGGTTAAAGGTATCAGTAACATTTAAAATAAGCCTCAGAATCTTAATTCTAATGTGTTTTGATCTTCGGACAAAACATACTAGTTTATATTCTGTTCTTAATTACTCATAACGGACTAAATATTCCCTTTTCTTGAAAGTGCCCCACGTAGAGTCTGCTTACATTTTTTTAGGGAATAAATACCTCCTGGTGTAGTAGTAGATTTGAATTCAGTATGCCATCAGATATTGTCGCGAAATTTGCAAGTCTCTATCAATCAGGGGAAAGATTGCCGCCGGAAAAGGAGTTCACATTTCGGCGGGATGGAGGAGGGCCATGCGAGTATCTTTGCTGGGAAGACTCTCGATTGCAACGGTTGCCGCATTGAATGCCGTGGTGAGGCGAAGCGAAGCGATTTTGGTCAGAGAGGCTACACGTGCTAGTGCAGGGATGATAATAAGTGAGCCTGAAGCAGCTTCGGAAATACAAATGGAGGAATCTGGAGATATCCGAGAAAACCCAGCAATCAACAGCATCTTCCGGCACTATTCCCGCAAGTGTCGAACACGGATCACCATTGTTGAAAGCGAGTGCCCCATTCGCTAGGCCAACCTAAGTTTCCTCAGGGCATCAGGACAGCTGACAAATTACTCAAAGTTTCGGGAATCAGTTTTCCATTATTAAAATTCAAGCTACGTTGAAGCACAGAGTAAGACTCTGTGGTTTATTTGAAGCAAGGCAGTTTTATAAGGAACTTAATAACCCCAATATTGAGCTTGCTTCAGGGGTTTCAATTGTACTTCCTGTATTATTGCTATTTTTGTCAAATCTCAATAAATAGTTCAAATAAAATGTGGATACATAAACATAACCGTTTTCAAAAATGCTTGTTCACATCTGCGCAGAGGGCATAATTGAAATGGTCATTTTTTCCATTTCTCGTGCGGTTCCATACAAGGGGTGTAATACCAATGCTTACGGTATATTTCTGTGTGTTACTAAATTGAATGACGCCACATTGCAGCCCATAACATGTAATGTTCTATAGCAAAATTTTTATTGAAAAAAAAAAAAACGTTTCCCCCACCCCTGCTAAAGTATACAATTCCCTATCTTCGCCTGCAATATGTCAGCGTTCATTTTGATCACGTAACAAAAGAGCAGCGTAACAGTCTAGTTCATTCATAACGTCTTTAGTTGCATAGGACAGAAGCCAATCATGAAATATAATTTTGTGTATATATGCCATGGCGCTTTCACTTCCAAAATAATACGAGATGCAGCAAATGAAGCTGAAGGTGTTTTAAATGAAATAGCGCTGTGTTTCGATATTTTAAAATATTCTCTGAATTGTTAAATTTATTGAGACTTTGTTTTTAGATAACGTAGTTATTACTAAATTTACATTTTATGTATGTTAAAATTATACAAATTTGTCGAATTATTTATTTTGGCTAAACATTAAACATTAGAATTGAATTGTGAACAATTACTGCACAGGGTTTCTGGTAAGGTTAGCTACGTAAGAATTACGTCTCGTCAACATCATGGTCAGTAGAAACGGGGATACACAACTTGAGATAATAACAGGAACTAAGAAACGAGTGAGCCATGAATTTTGTTAAGGGCGCTGCCTACCTCAGAACCCTGTCGGAGAAAGAATAGGTTTTTACAGGTTTAATTATTTTCAATGGCACTCGGGTCACCTTTTGTGATACTGCTTCCGGACGAAAACCATTTTCTGCGCCGAGAAAAGGAGAATATTTCTACGTAAATAAAATTGCAGAAAAGAAATTATGAATAGCCGTTTTCGCATGTTTTTTGTGTGTAAAATGACGCTTGGTCACACGACGTATTATCGTTTGTAGTTTTTTACATTTGAGGGGTTTGTCTTGTGCTTAGGCTGGTGCTTATAATGTTGGAATGAAAATAGTGCAACACTTGTGAAGCGAAGTGCACGATGCGACACTTGAAATTCTCTTTACTGCGAACATTAGTTCGTCGCCACGCGACAAATACTTAACAGTTCCTTATCGCTACATGCTACTCTCTAGTACCGCAACTATAGAGGTTCGCCAATATTAAATTTTTTCCCCGTTTATTTGTAACATATTTTAAATATCAACAGGCATTCCGAAATTTGAAAATTATGTCTCACTAACAGGTTTGCTTAAAAGGCCCACGATTTGCTTATAATAACAAACATCACTCGACAAAAAATAAATACAATGTAGTATCTACCAACTCACCAGCATCGTCGACATTTCGAAATAAAGTTAAAATCGGTTGTTCAGCTTTGCCGCGTCCGCGACGCGAATAAAATATAAATACTTTGCATTCGGAATTCGTGTCGCATCCGCCATTTTCGTCACGCGTTGACGTCACAGAAACCTCGGCGTTGTTTGGCAGATATCTCTTGTTATTCGCGTCTATTGTCAGTATGTTTACACCGATACACGAAACTGCAGTTTCGGACACCTTGGTATCGGATCTGCTAAGTTTCGTGTACGGTGTAAACGCCTAAGCTGAGCTTTAATTCAATTTAGGCCGAAAACAAAGCACTACGGCAGTTGGTTGAAAGATATTGTATTGTCTTAGAAAGTCAAAGTAAGTGAAATGTTAAAAATTAGTATGACTGTAGCTGCGGTATAAATAAACTAATTTGTGCGTTAAGAAATTAGTAGCAACTGGAATTTCACAAATGCTAATAGGCTTAGTATGTGCTAAAAATTTCCACTGGAATTTGTAAATGAGTGTGACTTCTCTAACATTCCATCTGTTTCCGCATTGTTTAATTGTTCAAATCTGAAAAATTCTTCACTTATTTTGACATCTGCAGTTGTTTCCGACACAAGTTTCTCTAACGGTCATTTCACGTATGGTTTAAACACTTCCTTGAAACCTCAGTTTCGAGTGTCGGTGTAAACATACTGTCTGTCGCACTGTTGTGAATCCAGCTTTAGGCGACTGAGGCTGTTGATGAGGCGTCCACCAAGGTCGGGACGCGACACCGCGCCGCGCACAGCCCACATTGAACACGCCAACCGGAACGTGAGTCACGTTAATTTAGCGCCTGTACTCGGCCGTACATCACGACACAAGAGTTCCTACACTGGTCGCCGACAATATTTCTCACAGTAAGACTGGACTGCCTCAACAGTATTGCTGCGAGTCTGTTTCCCGCGCCTCGACACACCATCGTAAATACACGGCCGACATGAGGTCATTCAACCGTCACAAACTATTATTTTCAAAGTATCGGTGAATTTTATGTCGTAATACTCTTTCAAGTAGTAGTGCAATGACAGTCTAAAAAACGGGGCGACGTAGTTATAAAGAATTTTGTAAGGTACCGTAATCTGAGGTTACTTTGACCTTGTGGGGTAACTTTGCCCCACCCAAAATTTTGGTCTTTATGTCGTTTTGCAAAGAAAGTTTTAAAGGTTAACTATATGTTCAAAAGAAACTATTAAAAATATTAGGTTCCAATTATCTACTTATTTACCACAAGACCCCAAAACTAACATTTTCAGTGGTCAAAGTAACCCATAAAATGGGCTGTAATTACCAAAATTGAAAATATATTTAGTCATATAAATTTGATATATGGCCGTATTTAATTATTGTTCATAATGACTTCAACAACATTGGTGCCTAAACAACATAAAAGTTTTTTAACTACGCATAAGCCGGGGTTATCTGCTTGAAGTGAAGTGAAGATATTTTGGTCAGCTCTTAAGGGTGTTCAAGGGCGATAGAATCATAATTTTATATTTCTATGAAATAGGGTTAGTTTTATAGACGATACTTGTGAGTGCAGTTTCCTCTTGCAAAACACTTATAGCTGGCGTAGTTTTCTCATAAGGGTGCGTCAAAGTAAAAATTTGCATGCTCTGCTGCCATGCAAATAATGGAAACCAACTAACCTACTTAAACAAAATAATTCACTGTGAACTTACATCCCACGAGCTATGCAATAAAACATTTTAAAAAACCACAACATAATACATTGAATTTAAAAAAAAATCGCAAAAGTACAGAAAAAATTGCTAATTCAGCAATTAAAAAAAAAACAGTTATCGGGGTATTTTCAAATGTTTTATTACGTAGCATGTTATTTCACTGTGAATTATTTAATGTACGTAATCAATTGGTTTTCACTATTTGCATGGCAGCAGAACATACAAATTTTGACTTTGACGCACCGTTATGAGAATACTACGCCAGCTATAATTGTTTTGTAAGAGGAAACTGCACTCACAAGTATCATCTACAAAACTAACACTATTTCATATAAATATAAAATTATGACTTTATCGCACTTGAACGCCCTTAACAGCGAGGTCTTCAGCGCCGGTGAGGGATGATATGATGTGAGTATGGAGCAGCGCAGGAATGACAGGGCGGGGGAAACAGGAGATCCCCGAGAAAACCCGCCGATCAGCGGCATCGTCCGGCACGGTTCCCACATGCGAAAATTCGGGGGAAGACCCCGCCGGGAATCGAACCCGGATCGTCTTCGTGGGAGGCGAGTGGTCTGACCCCTCGGCCACCGTGGCCCCTATCTGCTTGATATTGCGTGTCCTGGCAACCGAGACATTTATGAGGATTTTAGAAGTTCGCGCAGAATTTGTATTACTGATTCGACCTATATCAGTAGTTGCTTTGAGCAAAAATATGTTTTGTAAGCAAATATTTATTTATTTATTTATTTTACAAAATTATAGTTAGTTCGTGTACAGCTCCTACATAAACATCTTTTCAAAAATGGTTCTGCAACTATACTAGTATACAGTAGAACGCCCTGACTAACATTACAGTATAAACCACATAAACTTTCTTTTTATAGTTGTCATAAAATAAATTCTAATTTCTTAATATTTTTAACACACATTTTGTAGTTTAAACTATATTAATAAATTAAGTGTGCACTGTGCCACATCTTAAAAATAATAAAATACATACGGTGTACCAATACAGTTAAGGTAGCTGCCTGAGAGCTGTGGCTTGAGAAAGATAGCGATTTACATGTTAAATCACATTCGGTGATGTTAAGACAAATTACGGACATAATTTTCACACAGAAACTATTATCTGCATTGAGAAGAAGAGAGTACTGCTGCAATAATAAAACTATGAGGAAAAGTTATCTATTTACGTTTTCGAGTGATTTATTATAAACACAATACATTTTTCTTCATACTTAAAATTGTTGCTTTTAAAAACTCCGTATACGAGGTTTGGGATAAACTGAGCACTCAAGAAAGTCTCACTTAAGTTCTATTTTCAGAAAATTCGTGTGTTTCCGCTCATAACGGCTAACGACAGGAAATGTCTGACCTCTCTGGACACGTCACTTTATGTTTGCGCGTGTAAGATAAATTGTGAAGTCGGTAGAAACATGCATAGTTTGATGGGAAAGTTTGTTAATTATATAAAATTTAATTAATTTTACTTAGATAGATTTTATTTCAGTGTCGTATTTAACTAGGAAATTACATGAAACTACATTCGGTTTATTCATAGTTAGCAACACAAGTAGAAATGAAACTATTATTAATGTAGAATTATACGCAATAATGGCAAGTGATATTTTTCAAAAGTTAAATTTTAGTGCTCACTTTATCCCGAACGGCCTATAAAATATATTATAGCAATGTAGGTCTCACCGTGATGAATAAAAATGTTAGTGTTAGCATGCATGTAGGTTCGACATAGGCCTATATTAAACCCAATCTAATATATATATATTTAATGTAAGTCCTTATCCTTCCTCACGCCATGACTCTTAGGCAAGCAACGCCTATTTACGTGCTAGAAGGTCATAAGTGACGGAGCTATAAGGGCGACCTTGAAGCGTGCAAGATTCCCACCGATCCATTTTCACTATGGGACTTGAAACGGCGACCACACTATTTTATTGTTGAAAGTCTGCAGCAAAGTTCAGTGCACGATTATAACTAGAGATACGTCAATTTCGCAAATACATTCCAGGTGAGGTTGAACGCCAAAAAATTATACTTCATAATCACGTGTGGTATTAGCTGGCGGCTGCCACGAAACGCATTTGACTACTGCAAGCCAGTAGTAAATAAGGAAATGATTCATAGAGCTATCACTTGTAATGTTGTAAGCCAATGAATAATCGACTGTATCCAGAGCGTGTACAGGACTGAGCAATCTAGGCTACTGCCAGATGAATCCATAAAATTGACGTACCTCTAATTATAACTGAGTTTCACATACATCCGGTTATTACATTTTGAAGTGCGTCAGCTCAATAATTCCGTTTTAGCTATGTTGTAGGGTTTCGAAACAGTGTCGTCATTGATAACGGGTTGTTAATAATGACATTCTGGCGTTGTACAAACGGGGTTTGCTTTTTAAACATCGGCACAATGGGCTCATGGGGAGTAGTTTCATAAAAAAAGTATTTACGAACATCCTACAATATATTTGAAGAGCGTGGTAGGATGCGACATAAATAAACTATACGTAGGCTATCTGGACTTCGAGGATGGAGCCGCGTCTTTTTGGTTGAAGGGACCGAAATGGGTTATACATTGCCATTGTCTTTTTCAGGGTCTAAAATGTCGGATGAGGTCCTTATTTAGAAGGTTTCAAGGCCCCCGCCTGTGATTGGTTGTACAGGCACCCAATGGATCCCTGCACCTGCAACCCAGTCAATCTCTTCCGATTGGCCATTATGTTTACATATCACTGTAGACTTCTTCTGATTGATTACAGTGACTGCCATTCATGTTTTGAGGGACTGGCCGGTATTATTGCCAATTTTCTTGAAATGGAGCCTAGTCTTATTCAGCTTGTATCCATCATCTTAGTTTATATTGCAATATTTCGATGGCCGGTTATTGTTATGTAATTGTTGGTGATGGCTACAGCTCAAAGCTGAACTCAACACATTGTTTTGTGATCGGATGACTGCCCTGTACTTTGCTGATTTATGGCTTTCTTGTCTGTTATCGTGAATAGGCTATTTGAATATTGTCATTATTCCTCTGCTAGTTTGATCCTACAAAAACCAAACCACAGAAAAAGTTGTACTTTGCAGACACATTCCAGATGTTAGTCTGCTGTCGTATATTTCTCCGAAGGTAGAATGGTTTCGATTTTCTTGGACGGTTTCTGTGAAATTCACGTTTCTTCAACAATCGGCTAGTTCGGTCGGTTTTGGCCCTTTAAATAAATATTTGCATTCGTACAGTACTACCTGACTGAAAAATGTATTAACTTTCTTTACGCATTTGATTCTATAGGTACAACATATATTAAACATTCTCATGCAATTTTCACACTTTCGTATAAATCGAACGCTTTGCTAGAAATAGATTTGTCCTAGACCTGCCGTTGGTAAATTTTAACAGACAAACACACATGCATAGAAGTTTATGCCGTCTCTGTGCTGAATGTATCGCATCATACAAAAAAGTTCTGCTCTGAACTGACATTTGGAAAATTTCGAAATGGCTTGACAGTAGACTTGATGTCAACCACAAGCGGAATTTTGTAACGTGTTGGGATCACAGTTGTTAGACATAGTTTTTATTGGATGTGCCGTAGGGCAATATACACAAGTAATATATTGTCTACAGGAGGTGAGCTGATTTATGGAAATAGTTTGAGAGAAAATTATCTCTCTTCATAAATACATATCGTATGAGAATATTACCCAAGGGCAAGGTATCGCAGCACAAGAGCAGAGTTTTTGCTGGTTGGCCGTAGACACCTGCAGAACCATGAAGGATTACGTGAAGTGAAACTCTATGGTGAAGTGACGGGACGCGAAGGACGGGAGACACAGAAGTTCCTCGAGAATACTTGGCGGACAAGGACATTATTCACCACGTTTCATGAGAAAATTAGGGACCAACCCCGCCAGGAATCGAACCCGGATGGTTGCAGTTGCCACATCGGTACTTTGGTGGTTTATTGATCAGGAATATCGCTTTCCACGAGGTGGCCGATTAAATACCGCTTTTTATGTGTGCAACGCATTGTAGCCTCATAGGCTATGCACCCGCCTTGCGTCAATGGTTGACATGTAGTGAAATAAAATGCGACCACGCATAAGTGCCAGAGCTCATGTGAACGGCACAAAGTGGTTGCAAATACTATATGCTCCTATTAAATATTTCGATTCCGTTCAATTTGCTTTGTTCAGGTACACGCAGCTAAAAAATGCGGAGGGTATTTTCATTTCCAACTGTGAATAGAGATGCAAGTGAGAATCGGTTTTACTTGCTCTGCACCTGAGCTGCTCTGAGTCAGTCCAAATATAGAAGGTAGTGATATTTAATTGAGTCTCTGGGCTATCCGAGTTCAATTCTCGTGATCTTGGAATCGCTCCCTATTTTCTTACGTAGGAAACGAGGCGGTAGTTGCCATTGGTCAGAGAATTTTCTCGGGTTACTTCTGTTTCCTACATTCTTGCATTCCGGTGCTGCTCCTTATTCATCAAACATTCTCCTCACAGGAGTTCAAGATCTTGATATTAAGTTTTGATAAAAAATATCTTAACTCGTCACACGGGCTGCAACCGTAGATAACTGTAACATTCATAGTCATAGACACATTATACGAATTTTTTCTTGTGTAACGCTGTGTTAGTGCACAAAAAAAAATCTAACCATTTTAAGTATTTGAAATAATAGTAAGAAGAAGAACATTAGTATTTTAGGATTATTTGCTTGGATAAAAATTTCATTATAAAACACCTTATTGCTGCAGATTACAAAAATAAGTGGTCCGTTTAGGTTTTAATTTTAAGAGGTTTCAACGCACACATTTATTACGTAAAGTAAAATTATTATAGTTTTTAATTAACACGGTACGGAAAGGACAACACTGGTTTCATACATATAATTATCCGTAATGCGATATGTACGCTAGGACTTAGTTTCTGTAAGACCTAACTTGCAAAACATGAAACAAATCTTGCGGTATGTAGTAAGTCTAAACGTCTAGTAGAAGACAGCGATGGCATTGGAGACGGGACCAGTTTAGCTCAGACGGACACGAACATACAAATAGTTGATCATGGTCTGAGGTAAGGAACAACCCGAGCATTTCCTGAAACCATGGAAAACAGAAATCAGAACGGGCAAACCAGGTATTAATAGAGACGTGAAAATATGTCGTTTTCTTTTGGGCGAAAGCAAGAATTTCAATAACTGTTAGTTCGTTCCACTTTCGCAACTGGCCTTGGATGTATTTGAAACGTTCTGGAAGTCCCTGAACCTATAATAAAAATGTAACTAATGCAGGCCTGTATCACTGTGTCAGCGAGCAGGCAATGAGCAGCTACTGTCTGCTTCAGTACACTGGAGTCTAGCCTACAGGGCCTCAAGGTATTAAACACAGTTACTCCCGAGAGCAAGTGATTCTACCACTGGGCCATCTCGCTTTGCTTATGTCAGAAATAAATATTAGTGTAAGTGGTTGATACCACGATGAAGACATAAGGCTGGCTGGTGGAAATGTTTGCCGGGATGGGCCAATGAGAGGGCCAGACCAAGGTGGCCCACGCGCCCTTGAGGAATGCTGGCCATGTTGGCGTTGTGCTCTCCAACCCGTCAGATGCCCACTAGTGACCGGACCCCCCAGCGACGAAGCCATAATGGACCCCCGCTGAGGATTTACCGACTACCGCGCCTTGCCCCCCCGCCCGGCCCGGCTTTCTGCCAGCGACCTTACAGCAAGAAGACTGCCCGCATCGCACTTAATTATTTTAGGCCCACCGAAAAAACAAGACAAGTTCATATGTCATTC
This sequence comes from Medauroidea extradentata, assembly GCA_003012365.1. Lineage (NCBI taxonomy): Eukaryota > Metazoa > Arthropoda > Insecta > Phasmatodea > Phasmatidae > Medauroidea > Medauroidea extradentata. The sequence goes on along the minus strand of PNEQ01078312.1, from coordinate 71,829 downwards.
CAAACAGAGGGGGTGGCCTATCCAGACGTGATGCACTGCGGCGACACTTATTTGCATATTTATTTAATTATTCTGGTTATTTATTCCTTGTGCCAACTGCCACTATACCCCCTCTTCCACCAACAAACCTTTGTTCTCCACCTCCCAGTGTGTATGAATTCTGCGCGCGCGAGCGCTTGTGTGTTCCTATTTGCATAGGGGCGTCACCATACGTATGCCACTACATAAATCCAATCTATCGCAACAGTAACCCCCACCCCCTCCCTCGGTTCTGTTTATGGTACAATGAAGCAGGTCGGTCGACTAATCCACGCTGGTTAACATCAGCTCTCGTATTTTATATTTCTAACTATGTTGTCGTCGACGAGTCACACTTTTGCCTTTTGTAACATATACTCTGCAACGCAATTTATGAATCGTGGCATGTGTGAGTTTTCTGTTCCTCCCCTACCCCCTCCCCCTGATCAATTATTTTTCTAACTTTACGGCAGAGCCTTCCGACAGTATTTGAATTTTACTTGCAAATACAAACCTGCAGTTTACACTATACGTGCCCGTAAAACGTCAGTGGGTGGTTCAAACATGGTAACGTTGGGGTAAATTCAACTGGCATTTTAATATTTGCCAAGCTCACAACTTCTCTCACACGGATGAACTTTACAAAAGGCGTCATATTTTAAACTTCCACTTTCGAGACACCTGCTTTCTCTTTAGTCTTATGTCAGGTATGGCCATTTACAGCTAAAGCACATTACAAAGCAGTAGAAACACACGTAAACTACATGTCTTACGCTGATTTATTGTTCCGTGAAACAAATGTTGATTTATTTTTTGCTGAATATGTAGAATGGATGCATTCCGGCAACTTTAACAGCTCTGCATAATTAATAATTTTTGGTAGAGGAAAACTTGAGAATATCGAAATAAAAAAAATATTGCTGTTTGAGTCAATTACAGTAAAGCTATGACTGTTCGTAAGACAAATCTCGTTGCAATGAAGTGCGAGATAAATAAGGATCGTATGTGTGGCACAAATGGCAATTTACATTCCATGTAAATAACGTGAAATATGATAGCCGATTTGACCAACATTCATGTTTGTAAACCGTACGTGCCTCTGCAAAGTATTGCTTCATGTGAAGAGATGTAGTGGGATATTATTAAATTAATTAAAGTCGCAAGAATACGAAAGAATAGTATTGTAATGTAAATTTCGTCTAAAAAATTATTCTTTAAGGGGGATTGATCCCTGCCAAATCGGTTTTACGGTTTTTCTTATAAATCAGGAAATAGACACATAGTTTTACTTTTTTCACGCTGACAAGGCATAGTTTATTGTTTCATTCACTTTTTGGAATCCATATGGCATTGTTTCTATTAATGTTCCGGCCTCTTTAGTCGCTCCCGTAAATAAAGCAATTTTTCCTTTTCATCTGTTTCCCGTTGCAAAATAATGAATATATTAGGTTCCAGCAATTAAAGAAAACCGATTAAGTTTGTATCTATGCCTTGTCGCGATAAAAATTTTGATACATCGACTGGAACAGAAGTTATCGAGAAGAAACAGATAAATCCAAGGCGGTAGGGATCAATACCCCTTAAGTCGTAGATAATTTGAGTATGCAATATTTAAATTAAGATTTTAAGGTTATTTAAAATAATTTGTGATGCATAACACTATGCGTTTAAGTACTTTATGCAATGTTTTATAGCAAGGAAATCTTAAAAAAAAAAAAAAAAAACAGTCGCGTGTGTCTAGTGATTCGATGTTCTTAACTCTCAGCGTCTTGCAAATAAAAAAGTGAGGTGTCGCGCAGTAACCGTACACTAATTGGTACGGTCAAACCGCTGACGCCTCTGAACAAAGACAGGCTGCTAATAACCATGAAGAACAGCTGCAGCTGAACGCGTGAGGCATTGCAACAAGTTTGTGCAAAATAAACAATATGTATATTAATTTCTTTATGTTTAAAACTATTCTTAATCCGAGCGTAATGAAGCTGTGTTTCAGACATTCTGGTTTAGTTTAACCAGGGTTTTCCGAAATCACTCAGTCGAATACTGGGATAGTTCCGCAGCACAGGCCCTTGACAACTTCTCTCTTTCCCTCCTGTACCTATGCCTATGTTTGAGGCCAAGAAAAGTGAACTATATAAATACATATAACAAGCAGAGACCTGAAAAATTCGCGTTTTCTTTTGGACACACTCAGGGACTCGAACAACTTTAAATTTGTGGAGGTAAACAATTGGTTCTTGACTTGTTTTACACGTCTTTGAGGTCACAGAGCCAATGATATACAAGCAACTTAATACCTGCCCAATCGTGTTGTATCAGTGTGTCAGCGAGCGGCCAATGAGCAGCTAAAGCCTGCTTGAGTACGCAGATATTCTTGGAGTTTAGCCTATACGTAGGGCCCGGTAGTTTTCGCGAAAATATATTTGCCCCACTTTGTTTCAGTGTTCTACGTGTACACCTGCAGCTCAACTTCATGATTATTGGCAGAGTGTATTAGCGCACAGTTATTATTCATTTGACTGTGCCAATCAGTATACGGATAACTGTGACACGTCTGTGATTTTCAAAGGTGAATTACTCCCTTAATATTATAGTTACGTACAACATGTCTTTATATTTTCTGCTTTAGTTTTCACAAGGAATCACCTGGGAATTTTTTGGTGTTTTTTGTGAACATTGTATATATGTATGTATATATATATATATATATATATATATATATATATATATATATATATATGTATACATATATACATATATATATATATGTATATATATGTATGTGTATATATATATGTGTATATATACGTATGTATGTATATGACTATATCTATGTATATATTCACATAAAAAATATATATATAATTTCTCTCAAAAAAATTTTTACTGCAGAGACCTTCGTTGGTATGCACAGAACAACTCTCCAATGTGTGTGTTTTTCTTTTAAGATTTTTTTTCGGTACCCTGTCCTGCCCCTCTATTCGTTTTTGTTCGAGTAAACACGCATGACAAATCACGGTGAAGACCGTGACATTATCCGTACCTAAATGCATTCTTCGATAAAGTTTTTGGAAGACATAGGTTCCTTACTCATCCCACTGCAAATTCTACACAACAAAGGAAATACTATCCGTATCAAAGCTAACTGTTATAGAGAAAGTTTATACACCAGGTGTAAAACGAAAAGCAAATTGCAGGGGGGAAAATTATTTGCGCGTGGTTCTACGAACAATTCACAACGATCAATCACACAGAATATAATTACCTACTTTGAATAAGCTACTTTGTGTGTTACGAACAGAAATTAACTTGTGTGGAAGTTTATTTTAATCCAATTATAACATTCTTTTTGCCATTTGTCTGTAATCGTATTTACCATCTTGGCAGTTTAGGCATTTTAAAGTAGGGTAATTTTAAGTTGAACATAGGAAGGCTTAAAAAGTATTTATTAAGGCAATTTATTGTTATACAAGATACATTTTATAGACGATAATTTTTTTTATATGTCAAATCAATTCAAATGAACGTTTGAATGTTCACACTATTCACCTTGCTAAATATTATCAGCTCGTCCTTTGTGATATCTACAGCTTTCTTAACGTTATGAATATGTTTTCCTATGACTCCAACAAGGAGCCGCGGTGGCCGAATGGTTAGACCAGACGCCTCCCACCAAGGCGATCCGGTTTAGATTCCTGGCGGGGTCGGTTTCTGGATTTTCGCATGAGGAAATCGGGCCTGCGGGTTTTCACGGGGATCTCCCGTTTCCCCGCCCTTTCATTTCGGTACTGCTCCATACTCACCTCATGTCACCCCTCACCAGCGCCTAAGACCTCAATGTTAAGAATTGACCAAAATCTCTCACTTATGACTCCAACAAATCTATCTTTAAACATTTCAAAATTTAAAACGGTATTTTGGTATATGACAAATTTATCTCTAGTGGTCCTCTACAGTAATTGAAAATTTGTCTGTCATAAATATAGGGAAACCCTGCTACCATTATTGAAGTTCTCGAACAATCACACGGTCCACAGCATTTTTTTTAAATCCTTGTACTTATTTTCTCCTCACGGGATCGTTTGTTAACTTGATCAGGTAACATAGAACTTTCATAAACTATATAGAATACAAACAGATGTATTAAATTTAATAGTGATTCAAGTTAACTGTATTTAAATTAGAAAATAAGTGGAACCTGTATTTAATAATTCACTGCCAACTGTACAAGGATCTAGGCAAACATTGTTAATGCTGAATTATGTAATGTCTTATTGCTAATTATATTTCTATTTCGAAAAGAGTTCAGTTTATCGTGAAACACATATAATCAAAAACACGTTTTAATACTGTCATATGTAAAGCATTTGACGGTAGTTAAAATTGTGGTTTTATTATTATAATTAGATTAGTGAGAAATATTCTACACTATTTATACTATGTATACATACATATATACATATACATATGGGTGTGTTAACACAATTCTCGAGCTGCAAATACTCTAATTATCACTATTCTCTCTTAGAAGTGTGTACAAGGCCGGTTATTTCAGCTTCAACAACTTGACGAAATTAGCTAAAGCTCTAATATTACTATTTAAATTAGATAATTTAATAACATTTTTTTCAGGCAGTGTTCATCACAATTTAGTCCAAATGTAGAAAATATTATTTATTAATTTTTCAGGATAACTTTGTAATAAGTTATATGCATTATATTTAGGGACCCCTGTTTTTCGCGAAAAGAATTTTGCCTCACTTTGTTTCGGTGCCTTATGTGAAGATCTGCAGTTCTGCTTCGTGGTCAGTGATTGGATATATTAACTCGCACGAGTCTTGGAAATCTACCGGCAAATCACTGACGTGTGGTGTTGCAGGAACGTTATTGTAATTGGCTCAGTCAATTTATAGACATAGACACGCTGCCAGTAACCACGGAACAGAACTGCACATGTGGACGTAATTTAATGAAACAAAGTGGGGCAAAATTCTTTTCGCGAAAATCAGGGGTCCCTAATTATATTACAGCTCATACTTTAATATCTACGATGGTAATGCATTCTTAAATCGTCACTTACAATGGTGATTACAATTTACACTATACGATTCACAACAAGACAAATCTATATGCCACAAATAAACACAAAACTATATTCTTCCTTTTACACTTTTACATAAACCACGTGCGTCATTCTAGAAACACCTTACATAAAATCTAAGCATTTGTATTTTTTATGGTGCGAGACCAAAAACTGACATGTTTACAATAAAATAAGTAGGTAATGTCTTTGCATGTTTCTTGCAATGGGACAGAATAATACAGTCTGTCAAAATAAGTAGGTCTATAAAAGCGACATCTCATGCCTAGATACGTGCACTTTTACTGAACGACGTTTTTCGTTTCCATCAGGTGACATTTCTCAGTCATGTACAAAACTTAGGCTGCACCGTACCATGGAATTGCATTGGATGTAAGGGTAAAAAATGTTTCACTCAAAATATTAGGGAAAAATCCTATACGCTTGTGTAGTTAACAGTAACATACATTATGACAGTGTAGTAGAGCATTGTATTAAATCAGCTAAGTAATAGGTCCACGCGAGTAGAGCATTGTGGTATAAGTCTAAAAATGGGTGACAGTCACGAAGCACAGGATTTTATCAAAACATTTCACTCAGATACTTTCTACGACAAAATAGTCGCAATACTTTAAATTGGTCAAACAAATGTATGCCTACTGGAATAGTACTCGAGGAAAAAAAGTACTCTTTTCATTCAGAACACTTATAATTGGGGTTTCTTCAATTGTTTGATTTACAAGAATTCTATTAAAAATGTACGTATAACATATTGTTTTAAAATGAATGTGCGTATGTGTTGAATAAGAATGTTTCCGAGAAGTGTACAGCAAATTTTACAGTAAATATTTGCATTGTTAATTTTAAGGAATCAAAATTCCCAAAGTTTTTGTAAGTGTTCGAAACATTTTTGCTACGTGAGTCTGCTTGTTCGATTCCAAAAGGAGTGGTGTTAGCTCCAGAGCCTCCCGGACAGAGCAGAGATTTATGAACGTTGTTGTGCATGTACTGTCCTTGCACACAACAACCTGCGCTTGCTATAAGCTGTGTTCACGGTAAAGTGACCTCTGTTCAAGGTCCTGTCAACTGGCATAACAGTAAAAAAACACTATATTTTGTTGAGAGCGGCGAAGTGTATAGAAAGTGTTTTTCAGTAACGTAGGAATGTTTGTACTTCCGGTAAAGCTATTAATGGTCCGAAAGGAAAACTAAATAAGTCTTGTACAGGTTTCAAATTTCTGCGTCTGACGCATGGGATCAGCGGACCGATAAGGGTCAGAGTATCACGCTCAACGAGAATCCTATCGCCCCTATTCGCAGCACGCTAAACTGGCGTGGAAAGGTTTTCGTAGAAGTCTTTTTCTTATGGGACTTCAAGCGGTGAACCAAACATTTTATTTTTGTGTAGTACTATAATAGGCAGTTAAGTTAGCCTCTGAGTTCCCTAGTGCTGTTATCAGGACGGGAGAGCGAAGAGAAACTGATATCCTACTATCCGGGGCCACCTGCCAGGTTGATACTACCAGGGCGGAAAACATTAGGCGCGTTCCGTCATACACTACAGAAGTGTAAAATATTTGCGAGTTGCAACAGTTGTGCTCCGGAATACGTGTATACCGTTCACGATATGCAAAAACTATTATTAGCTGCTACGTTTTACTTCCGTCGGTAAAAATACACCAGGTTATAAAAAAACTATTCAGTTAACCAAAATTAATGGAAATGTTGTATTAAGGCAAACCTGAAAATAAAATATATTTATCCTACTACAGAATAATAGTCACAGAATTTTAATTAGACGAATTGACAATATCACTACGCCTACAGTATCTGCTTCGACACATTTTATCAAGATATTTCTATAACTCTACATCAAAGGACGCTGTAAAAAGACGTACAATGTGTGTGATCGCAATAGTACTTGGCTATGGAAAACGCCTGCGTCACGCAGTACCCCACATAAAGTTACGAGTAAAAAAATAAAAACAAGCTTTAAAAAAAGACAACTGTAAACTAAAAAATAGTTACAGGTATATTATAGGTTCAGAATATCATCTTTCTGGTAATTCGTTATAATATAGGCGTACGTAGATAGAGAAGTACCAAATAAAATCTATTTTAAAAATACTATGTATACACATATACATACATGTTTAAGATTGAGGTGCTATCCATTACAAACATTACTAATTTCATAATCTAATTACAAACTAAGCCACAAAATTATACAAAACAAAACTATAGCACCTCAAGCTTAATAATATATTGAAAATATCTATATTTATTTACGACCCTAGAACTTAGCTATCTACGTACGCATATATTATAATGACTTACCAAGAGAGTGGTTGTTCTGAACCTACAATATGCCTACTACATAACAGCAAATACATGACAAATGTAACTTACATTTATTTTTTACTTTTTAGTTCACATTTCCTTTAAAACAATTTTTTTACTTTAATTTTTTCTCTCTTTTTAGTCTCAACTCTCTTGAACTTATTTATTGGTTTGTTTGACTACTTTAAACAAGTCATTGCAATTTAAATCAGAGAAAAACATAATTATTTGTTTTAGTTCACATAATTTTAATAATATAATTATATGCGTGTAATGAAACCCATAATATTGTATTGTCGTCGAACTTACACAAGTATGGCAAAATATAGCAAATTAAGCTCAATCAGGTACCAACAAATGGTTGAAAAATGGTTTGCAAATTTTGAAACTTACTTACATACGAACATTGCAAGTTGCATAAAATCTTGTAGTAATGAAAACACATAGTTTAAACTACTTGGCACAATTCAACTAGATTTATTTTGTCGACTATACATTTGTAACGCAGAGGTGAACACATAAAAATAGCACAACGTTTGAACAAATATAAAAATGTTTAATGTTTGCAAATTTATTGAACCCATGCGACAGTTTTTTAACCTGAGTTTTTAATTATCTACAACACTGCGAAAAAGAAGAGCTAACAAAACGTATGTGACGGATTTTTAATAAATCTGAGCTTAGTAGTAGGAACGAAAACCAGAATTTAAAACTATCTACGCTATCATAATTTTATTTGAAGTTATTACAGATTTATGTAAGTCACTACACATATTAAAAAAAAAAAAAAAGGATGGATTCTCCCACTGAAAGATTTTTTGCTTAGCGTTGAATTTGGTAGCACACACAAATACATTGATAAATAAATAAATACAAAAAACTTTCTTACCAACCAGGTTATGTCAGTTACTAACAAAGGATTTTCTTAATGTCAATCTAGATGTAGGAAAATGTATTAGGCTTTTTTTAGTTCATTAATGGTGCGAAATACGTTAACGTTATTCAAACAATAAATTATACATTCCTTTTGAAAAACAGAACCCCAAAATTCTTAACTGCATAGAAGCTGCGGCGGTCGAGCGCTTGCCTTACACGTAGGCGATCCGAATTCTATCCCCGGTGTTTGACGTTCGGATTTACGCATATAGGACGATGTCGCAGTTCGGCGGTTTTTTTTCGGGGATCTTCCATTTTTCCCACTCTGGCATTCCGGCACTTCTCGATACTTATCTCATTCACCCTAATATACTCTGAATGCCTGAAGATAATATCCTTAAGTTCCGCAATAAACTAAGTAACAGTTTATTAAATACTTTATGTGGACATTTCTAGTATCTGTTTTTTCCTGGAGTGGTTAGTGGCTAATGTAGACGTTCTTTGCTGACTTGAATCCTCACTGCATCTCTTTCTCTCACACTCGTGTACTTTGCTGATCTTGCTGGTTTCTCTCTGTAGAGGCTCAAGTATTTACTTGTCATTTCTTCATCACAACACTGAATAACGGTATTCATTATTTCCCGCTCTCTGCTATGCTTCTCCTTTCCGCGATTCTGCAGGTTATCACCTTCACCTTACATTTTCGGGTATACACTCTATACACTGAGGGTCGATATTTTCCTAACCGCTACTACACGGCTGTCGACTGTATGACGCCTCCTTATCTCCTCTTCTTCAACTGTCCCGCTGTCCCCGCACCCCCGCGTTGTGAGAATCCAATATAACTGCCTACTATAGTACGTAGTAAAAGCCAACACACGCATCTCGTTTTGCACTTCACGAAGTCAGGTGGTATTTTCGGAGATACAGCGATCTGAGGTACCCCAAATTCATGTTGCTAACAAACATAATATTATAGAAGTGTAGATTCAAGTTTTTTTTTAATATTCGTAGATAACCGCAATAGGAATTATTCAACCGGTTTCGCGTAAAAAAAGAATACCCGTAACACGCTATTACACCGTTCGTGCACCAGGTACATAGTCATCTAAAATGTGTTAACTTTATCGTAGACAGCTTATACGTGGAGTCAGTGACTCGTGTGTTCAGGAATTCTTTGCGCGGACAGCAACCATCCATAAGGCGGACACGTGAAGTCAAACGGAACTTTATTGTCGGTGGGAAAGACACCCAATGTAATCGGCGTTGGGCGCTGTTCTCGTGTTATGCTCAGTTTTCGCCCATTAATCTTTTACCCATGGTAGTAATGTATATTTGCGAACCGTGCTAGAAGAATGGTTACATTAATTTTCGAACCATCCACTGTAATCGTTCGATGTAACATATTTTTACTACGTTTTTATTAACCCGCTTTGTTCGGTAGCAATCATCAATGTATTTATATTTATAAGAATTTATTTACTTACTTTCTGGTCCGTCCGTCTGTTCTGTACAAATTTTGCATTAGATTTTTAGCTAATTTCCCGATGAGCTACCTGAAACTTTAAACATAGCTCAGAGATTAGTGACAATATAAGATGGTTTATGGGCTTGGAATGATAGTGGTGTAGGGCCTAAGTCGCGTAAAGTAATTTTCACAAAAACGATTAATTGCTTTTACGTATAAAATACATTGTCGGTTTTTAGTACTTGAATTTCACTTCGAAAATTTAGTAAAATGTGTAATAATTGTAACGGAACTTTCTTTTAAAACGTGTTTAATGTGAATAAATAAAAGCACCTATTAATAAAAGTGACTCACGCCACCTTCATTCTAAGCCCCTCATATATTTTTATGTAACTTATATATGTGTAAATATATAAAACTTACATAAAATATAAATAATATTTTTATATACCGCGTGAAACTAACTTGCCGATGAGCTATTAGTGCATTATAAAATAGATATGATCTCATATTCTCATACTTTTTTCGCGTATTTCGTACAACTTAGTATTTCAATTTATTTCTCGTTGTTCTTCTGACAACTACTAAATTTCATATCTTCTGACAACTGTTAATTTCATAGGAATATAACAAATCACGATGATTTCAGGGAGTTAATTATTTCAAGAACCATTTCCCTATGTATGTATGCATTCAAGACCGGAAATATATCTTAATAAAAATTTAGACAAAAAAGATTCCATCTCCATACATATTATACTGAAATACAACAGTTTGTCCCAAGTGTCAAAGGAAAAATAATGTTATGGTTGCTGTTATTTCATATAAATGCAAAGCAGGCACTAGCGGGTGACAGGCAACAGCGTATGCGTCGGTAAAAAAAGTATACTAACGGGAAAATTTCAATCTATTACACAATTATTACTCTCAGTATACTAAGTAGGCCTAAAAGAACCCTTAGCCTATGTTTTCAAACTTATTGGACCTTAAAAAAATTACTATAAGAAAAAATAATTGCAGTTCAGTCGAGATACGTACTTTTGTCTCATGAAGCAAGACTCAACAAAGAGTTAATGCATGCATCAAGTACCAGGACGTCGGAATTATTGTTGACGTGATTTTTCTTGTGTGCCCAGACACGCATTCTTGAAATATAAATATAAACATGCAACGTGATACTACGTTACGCAATAAACATACTCAGATAACGCATGCTTTAGGGAGTGATAAGTTTGGTTGGCTCACATGCGTCTATACTTTTGTGGTCTTCGTTTATGTGTGTTCGAGTGCATCTCCATCCACTAATAAAGTACAGGCCACTCACTATGTTTGAATATGTCAAGACGTCACTGTGTTGGTTTTCTATGTATTTACTATTTACTCTGATATTTAGATCATTTATTCTACCTAATAAGTGATAGGTGTATGTGTATATGTACATGCATACATATGTGTATGACTTATATATACATATATATGCATACATATATATACACACATTTATGTATACATATATATGCATACATATATATACACACATATATGTATACATATACACACACACACACACACATATATATATATATATATATATATATATATATATATATATATATATATATATACACACGAGAAAACATTATAAACTACTTGTTACAATATGTTTCGGACAGGAACAAACTAATTATCGTTAAAATATTGTAATGCCTCTTAGTAAGAACTGAATACTCGTTTAATAAGAGAGTTTTCGAAGAAAGACAATGTCGACATCGGTGCCTAGTTAAAATGTATCTTAGATGCTAAATATCCAATGCGATGTTGTGATGTTTACAAAGAGCTGTTTGAAAATTTTCGGAAATTACGTACGCGACAAAAGTGATACAATACTAGTATCTAGTAGATATGAACACGGGACATGATGAAAACTTTGGGACTTTTCATAAGTTCCGCAACATATTCGAGTTATGGATATCTTTTTACAGGTATACTATAAGTGTGTAATGGATATGTCGCTGGTTAGAGGAGTGGTAAATATTCGTAAGGAAGTTTTAGATTGTCGAACATGAATTAAAATACATTCCAGAAAATTAGTTCAGCAGTGTTCAACGTAACACACACACACACACACAACTTGGCGCAATGACAGGAGCTGAGAGAGGAATTAGCCATGGCCTGTGTTAAGGAACCGTCCCAGCATTCGTCTGGAGTGATTTGGGGAAACCATAGAAAGTCGAAATCAGGATGGCCGGAGCCGCGGAACGAACCAGGTTCCTCCCGAATGCGAGTCCAGCGTGGTACCGTTACGGCTCCTCGTTCGGTCTCTTATAGCATAAAAATGTTCTGGTATACTGTAGCAATGGATTACACGATACTTGTTGGCTTGCTGGACAGTTAAAAACAGAACGAGTAGTACATATATCATGCATAGAACTGTCCATTTACTTCTGCTAACAACACATTAGTGCCAATTAACAAACATAATTAAAAGCAAACTTGCTAAATACTGTCTATTTTAAAACCAAATATATAAAAAAACTAAACTTGATGTGATATAATAGTTTTCACTCAAACTGTGTTAATTTAGACAAGATTATCCACATATGTCAGTAATTACTTAGAAAGCAATAAAATTGCACAGTGAACACATTTGCAAGTGGACGTAGTTACGCAAAAATAAACCAACACCAAAAGTAATTAATTTTGAGCTAATCACATCACGTAAAAGGAGAAGGTCCAAAATACGTCCTAGAAAAAGAACAAGCATAAATCGTAATACGTGAAGAAAACTAACAACCCAGAAAAAGTGGTTTATATAAGGTTTATATGGCCGCTGTAAACTTTGACCTTGATTATCTCAGTTACAATAAACTGAGGGTTGGTTCCTTCTTGCATAACTACATCCTTATGTATATATGTGTGTGTATCGGTATGTGTTTTCGAGCAATTATATAAAGATATTCCAATACGTATTTGTGGTGTTATTAATAACGCTTATGTTAAAGAATTTCGAGAACAATACAATCATTTTTCAAATAATTTAAAAACCTTTTTTGACACACCTAATTACACTTATTTCCAGAAAAATGTAATTCTTTCTTCTTATCATACTTATATGTTTAAGTGCACCCAAATTACACATCACGTATGGCTTGATAATGAGTATCACGTAAGTAGACCATGGCTTAGTTTCTGCTGTCAAAATGAGCTATTTTATAGGAGAAATCTAAGTCATAGCGTAATGGAGGTCATATTTAATATCGGGTAAACGAAACGATGAGTGTAGAATCGATGTAATTATTGTATTTTACGTTGGTAGGTTTCACACCACAAATGAGCTCGCGTGGGAATTATGCGTGTACCAGCTAATAAACACTGTACACGACTGCTGCTAGAAATATTTGTTTGTCTGGTTGTGGCTTACCTGACTTGTCGGCCCCTTATTAACACGGATGAGTTAGGAATCACCCACTTTTATACATGTTTGTCTACTGGCACACTTCCGAGGCTATTCTAAATATACTCCGGTTATTGTAGAAAGATTAAATAAGTAACCAAACAATCGTTAACTAAACGTGCATTTACTTTAATTTTGCTTTGTTAGAGTAGCTATTCAACAGACGTAGCCCTTGCGGGACCCCTGTTAACGAATCTTTATGAGACACTTTGTAATAGTAGCACCAACTATCTCAGGACATGAAACTTTTCTGTTATAGGCCTATAAAATAATTCACTTCATCACCGTTAACATCAAGCGAAGACAAAAAGTATAAAAATTAGAATTGAATATAAATGTAATGTACTAAAAATAACTAGGACAACGTATTTCTTCGCGCGTCGTATAACCCAAAAAAGACATGCTCTACTGCACGGTTACAATATCAGTCGATGGTATCGAATGCGAGCAACGAAGTTAATCATGTATTGAATTCTGCAGCAGCGTCAAACTAGGGTAGTGTAATACCAAAGTAAATAACGTTGGCTTACTTCTAAAACCTCGTAAGTCCATTTCAGAAAATTTTACAGGAGAGCAAAAAGAAACTCTTCGTAGTCATGATACACCACAGGTACGACGTGTTTTTTTTATTTTTATTTTTATTTTTTTAAATTTTAGCATAGAAGGACGGTAATGCATAGTAGATTTAGCATATTTTAACCCTAGATGCGCCGTGAAAATTAGCACGAAATTCACATGGAATACAAAATTTGGAAAATCTGGACTTGCGAGGTTCTAGAAGTGAGCCAACGATAACAGATAATATCGCTACTTTTAACACACGGATATTTTTAACATAGCCACGGGAATTTTTATTTATATTTCCTTACCGTGCCTAGTTAGCATGTTTGGTAGTTGAAAGTTGCCGAAAATAGTATTATTTCGTACGGTAATTTAACGACAGCGCAGCTGTGGGACTGTCGCCCTGGGCGGTTACCAGTTTCGCCCGTGCCAGAAGTTGCCATGGATATTTTGCTATAGAACGACGTTACAGACAACTGTAACTAAAATGGGGATACGTTTTATATTTAAAATTTTGTCTAGTTTATTTTCCCGGGATAGGCCTAGTTGTATTTATTTTCCTTCCTTATGAAAAATTTTCATTCTGTAACAGCACGAATTTCAGAAAACGTAAAACTTCTTCCGGTTTAGTTTACTTTAGGTAAAAGAAAATTTGTAAGCAATACAGTTTTCTCCTTTAAATTCTTAATAATTTTTTTAAAAATTAAAATAGCAGGCAAATGAGTGCGACTTAAAATAAAATAACTCCAATGCGTTTACTAGCATGTAAAGCTTTCATCCTTTGGGAAATAAAACCATGCTATGTTAATAAATGGTTATCCTGACCCTCGCAGCGCTAAATATCTACTTATTACAATTACATTCGAAATGAAACTAACCTAAATGTAGTCCATTTAATGACTAGGGCAAGATTTTAAATTTTGAAGTTACATATTGAAGATATATGTCGGTTCTCCAAAGTTCTTAACGGTCTCGCTGTGTATGTGGTTGTATGTTCGTAAAAGGCCCCTGTAAATCCTCCCCCTCCCAAACTAGTGCTTCATTTTACGAGCTTCGTTCCTCACAGCGTTGTCGAGATGGCATTCAAAAACAATTCCAGGGAGGACGTACAGCACTCTGGCGGAGGATACATAACGGCCGCGAAGGGAGAGTATTTCACGCTACCGGGGAAGAGAAGGAGGGAGGGGGGAGAGAGATTGGAGCCTGGGCGCGATATGTTGTCTGCGAGATAGGTGCTGGCCGAAGCAATTACCGAGAGCGCCACATTGTCTGAGGAGTATGGGAGGGAGAAAGCAGGGTGTAGGAGTGCCTGAGGGACGACAGCGCCTGGCCGTAAAGCCCGTGACGGCGATGGCAGCAACCCAGGAGAGAGGCTCGTCTTCAAGAGTGATCACTGCACCACCTGCTGTCCTACCTTCTAGCCACGTGTGCGCCCGACTTACCTTCCCTACACAACAAACATAATAGTGGTCTGTTCATGTGACACAGCCAGAGAGAGAGAAAGAGAGAGAGAAAGAGAGAGAGAGAGAAACAAAGCTAGAGAGAAGCACGGGGAAAGGAACGAGAAATGAGCTACAGACAAGGGACACAGAAAAAACAGTTTTGTAGTGGTTGCAAAATATTTTGTCGGTTTAGTCCCTACCAAGTATTATCGTGTTGAACACCAAGTATTTTGCAGTGTTCATTAAACTGTTTGTTTGTGATAACAGAATAATAATCTTACCAATAAAAAGTTTACTGGACACTCAAAAATGTTTGGCGTTTGCCACAAAATTATTTAGTAGGGTCTATATTAAAAATATATATAGCAGCCACCACAAATCTGATTTTTCCTGTGAAGGGCTAGACAAAAAGTGAGGGAAGAGAGAGTGAGAAAAAGGTCGAGTAACAGCGAGAGAGGGAAAGGTAGACAGAGGAAGAATGTCAGAGAAAGGGAGAGACAGAACAAGTGGGAGAGTGAAGATATTTTGGTCAGCAAAGCTGAACGCTTATGAAATGACAATGGTGCATGGGCGGATTGAAAGGTCAGGGGATACGGAAGTAACCCGATAAATCCGGTGATGGAAACCGACAGAGAAAATGAGAGGAAAATCTAGAGGAAGAGAGACAAAGATAATGTATAAAATAGTGCCAGTGGAGGAGACTACACGAGATGTAGTGTGGGAAACTGGCAAGGAAAGGTAGAGTGAAAAAGAGGATGAAAGAGACAGTCACATAAACGAAACGCGTGAACCAAGAAAATGGGGATGTAACTGTAAACTTCAGCCTCCAGCAGGTAACCTTAATTAAACAAGCAGATAATACACAATTAACCCTCGTGTAGCGGGCGATGAGAAAGTCTGTTGCATAACTGCAAGTACAAACTGGAGAATAAAGTAGAGAGGACGAAGTAAACAAATAGTAGTGTTGTGTGAATCCGCTTCTGGGTAACGGTTCGAGGCTCAAGACAATTCCAGTATCAATGATATACTTCGTTCTAATTTTGTATACTCTGTTTGGTATAACATCAACAAATGCTGACAGTTATTTTGGGTATTTAATGTAAATAAATGCTTGTAATAATGCAAGACAAAGTCTAATTTACGTACTGTTGAATAAGCCTCTATGGTTCATTTGTGAACCTAAATTGTCGGTATACAATTGTTACTAGCGTGATTAACTTCTCCAAGTTACATGTCCTGACAACGGAATATATAGATGCAACTGCAGGAGGATTGTAGAAGTTGACGCACACTTTCACAACGTGTACTTCAGAACTCGTGTTCTGTGTCGTATAATCAATGAGAAAGAGTGTGAACATAAAGCAATACTTGAGATACTTTTGATCTATCAGTAGTTGCCAAGAGTGACACAATGTTTTGTATGTTTTTTTTTGTGTGACAAATTTATTTCATAGTTACCTTACAATCTTTGCGGGAAAACTATTTAACATATGATTTTGTTTACCTTATAATATTACTAGTATTTAACTCTTGGATAATTACAAGAAATATAAACATTAATCATACATTTCAATACTTTTCATAGTCGGTATAAAAATATATTCTAGAGAGCTTAAGTTGAATAAATGTATTTATACAAATTAAAAAATATTATACATCTTAAAATGTGTTGATAAAGATGTAAGTATTCAATGTATCACAGCTTTAATTAAAAATAAATACCTAACATGCACCAATCTCCTTAAAGATGGTACCTACCTGAAAGCTGTGGCATTAGCAAGGATACTGATTGAAATGTTAAATCACACTCGACAGTGCTCATTTAATTTCACTGATATTTTCTTTCTCACAGAAACCAATTTCTGCAATAAGAAGAGGATAATATTGCTAAAGTAATGAAACGGTAGAGATTTTTTTTTTTTTTAGAATTATGATTTCTGGTGTTTTTTTATAATGAAGATACAATTTTGTTTATAGTATTCGTGGTATTTAAAAATGTCCTAAAAGGTTCTACAACAACGTGAGCCTCATCGAGAGGAACAAAAAAGTCAATGTTAGCATACATGTATGATCTATAAGTACTGCACCTCACCGAATATGGTTTAACACGAGTATTGTCATGCTTGATAGTTCATGTTTCTCTGTAGTCAACGGTTCAATTCCTTTGTTTATAGTTATCACGTTTACCAGATAGATTACTTGTTTCTTTTTAAATATTTCCCCCCTTTGAATCCGGGGTAATCTGTCACATACAAATCTACTGGCTAATAATTTTACGTGACAGAGGATTTTAGTTATAGTTTGAAAAATTCCGCAGTATTTTTCAGTTCTAGTCCTTTAATTTCTGTATGTACTACTATGTGAGACGTAATACTTTTTTTATTCACACCACAATCCCGTTATTATTATTATTATTATTATTATTATTATTATTATTATTATTATTATTACGTTATTCGGTGCCACTGGCTTGTTTTCTCCGTTCAATGTTTTTGAAAGACATTCAGACGTGCTTACTGATTGTTTTATTTCTTGATTGGTCAGGCACTATGAACATTAGTAGTTGTTGTAGAGACATGTAGTATGATGGACGCGAAGAAGATCAGTTCTGGGAGAAAAGTTCCAAGACGATGGCGAAGATGGTATAGGACTGCAGACAAACGCTGAAGGAGACTGGGTGTTGAACATTTGTCGAGATTCTGGAACGAAAGAAGAAGATGAGTGGCACGTGACAAATGTTGTGTTCGATCTTCTCTCGGCAAGAGTCACATACGAAACTTTTCAACTGATCTCTTTTAAGAGCCTTATACAGCTGGCGCATAAACATTGTTTCAGCGTGTCACGAGAAATTAAACACATTTAAAACTATGCTTCTCTATTTTTGTTTTCTAGATATTATGCTTAGAAACATAGTTTCCGGGCACCTCCAAATGGCTATGAACGACTTTTTTTTAGACTGCTCTGATGTAAAAACTACCAACCGAATCGTAAAACAAAAATAGATAAAGTAGCACGCGCTAGACTTTACTACGCACTTTCCATAAATGAGAAAAGTAGGGTCACCGCTTATGGTCCCATTGGAAAATACTAACTATTAAAACACTGCACGCCGTTTTCGCGCCCCTCGCATAGAGACGATATTGTTATCGATACACGAGCCAGTCTAGCTCTTATCGCCCGCCTGTTTCCGTACCACGGACACTGAAAAAAAAATAGTTGCAGGTACCATACTACTGTTAATATAGGGATAACAAAACAGTCTTGTTGTTGGTACTACCTTGGCCAGTTCCTTCAGCAATGTGTTTTGTAGAAGAAACAAAGAGTGTTGTTGCTTTTACAAACCAGATGGTAACTTCTACAAAACAGATTATTGAAGGACTCTACACAGTAGTACCGACAAACAAACTATTTTGTTGTCCCTATCTTAACAGAAATATTGTACCTACAACTATACTCTTTTTTCAGTGAACGCGGCATCTAGCGCCTGCTGTTTTGGGCTCTTAAAATCATAATTCAATAAACACAATAAGTTTCCTCAATGAAGTCACACATTTAAATTTACAACAACGTTTTTGGCAGCTTGGGCACTTCCGTGGAAGACACTGTAACTGTAAAGGATAACCCTGTGTCGTTAAGGCCATGATTAGCGATGATGGTTTATCGCGGGAAAACTTGACTGTTTGCTGGATTTCAACACACGTTCAACTTACCAGAAGATTACAGGCTTTCGCTTGCACGTACAGCTGTTGTCCTATTTGACTGAGCCAATAAGAATCCCGCTATTGTAATATTTGATGCCTGTTACTGGTCTGCAGACAACGTTGTGGAAGAGGTCTAATACCCAACCATACACGTCGTATGAAACCACAGCGTTATCAAAGGTATGTTGGCACAAAACATTTTCGCGATATTCCATCACCCCTAGCCATGAGCCATCATTTCTACTGCTTTGACAATAACTATTTTCTTATTCCTAAACGAGAGCAGATATCGAAAAACTTCTGCACAGTTTGGGGGAAACTTATTTTAACTACGTAGTATACTTTCTTTCTAGGAAAAAAAATTCTATAGATTTGGGAAATTAGTTCATTAATGGAATTTCCTAAATTGCATTAACTGAAATTATTACGTATTTTGTCTTGAAAAATAGTTAACATAGTATTCACTATTTGTAACAAAGCTATGCATCCGTTTTTCGATATCTGCTTTCGTTTAGGATTTAAAAATAAATATAGTAAAAGCAATAGACGTGATGCATCGTAGCCTTAAATTTCTCGTCTTCATTGGAAGCCGGGAGTGCGCGGGTTGGACTAAAATATACTTTAGAAGACAGTTCATTGAGATAACGGACTAAGCAAAAGGGCTTGCTGGTAAAAAGCAATTTGACACGACTTTAATAGAGAAGTTCTCCTTCTTTTGAAAATTAGTATTTCAAATACCTCAAGTTTTTTTTTGTCTTGCAGCGCCCCTTCATTATGCTTCACTTCAGAGATAGAAGTGAGAAATGCACAACGCCCTGTAACTTATTTATTAATAAACAGCGCGGTTTACTCTCGCTTTGTCACTCGCTTTGTTCTACGTCTTGACAATAGCTAGATTAGATACGTTTGCGCAAAAATTCACACAAGGATAGTAACTGAGGCAGGACTTGGCCATGGCATTTGTTATGGAACCAGTCTAGCATTCGCCTGGTGTGATTTCGGGAAAACATTGAAGATAGAAATCCGGATAGCCGGAGGCGGAATCAAACCCGGGTCCTTCAGGATGCGTGTTTTACGTGTTACGGTTGCGCCACCTCGCGCGGTTTGAAAATACGTATAAATATGTATATGAGTGCTAACTTCGGTTAGTCGAAATATCAGTAAAAAGAATTCTGGTTAACAAAGAATATTTGTAAATTAAGGTTAAAATTTTTATATTTTCAATATCCATAAGTATACAACAAGAATATTAGTTGATTCATTTGAAGAGACGTTAGATATTCAACTCCTATACATATACATAGGTTTTTTAGGTACCTGCGAATTCCGCGTTATTATTAGGTGACAGACTAAACTTCACTGCCCTGTACATATACATACCAGTGTATAGGCTGTTTAGGATAAACTGAGCACGGCATACAATTTTCTGTGATGCCATTATACCGCTATCTTTACTTTACCATTTTATATACGAATACTTCCATTTAACTAAAACCTAGTGTCAACATTTCACAACTCTCAAAACTTAACTTCTATTGCCGTAATAAATTAATTTTATGTTTATTCTTATAACTGTTGGAAGTGCTCACTTCAAAGTGAACCCCCTCTATATGCCTACCAGTGATTCTATTGGCCAAGTAATGTTAGTTAAATATCTGACCACTTTTCAGGCGATTGTTCACTCTACATGGAATATTAGATATTAGACAGAAACATACTTCGTGGTAAACCACAACATTTTTGGCAAACGGGATATGTCTAACGAGTGTATAGACGTTTGGAGAAGAGTCTGCTGGCAAAAAAAATAACTAGAATTTTGCACGTCTTTAATTATTTCTGGGTAACTGTTTACGAAACTCGTCCTTAAGAACAGTGGACCACTAGCAGACCTGTATGAAAACATGCACGGATCTACCTTGTCACATATACAACTAGCCACTCACTGGAGCAGCAACAGCCGAGGAACAAGTTGCGGAGGATCGAGTTCACACAGGACTAAAAGTCCAGCCGGCAGGTTGTTCAACACGCGAAATTTCCGGAACTACATCCATAAGCTGTAAAGCGTGCTGCGTACCCGAAAGTCCTGACGAGAGCAAAAAAAAAAAAATAAATAAATAAATAAAAATAAAAATAAAAGGGGGTTTACATGACCGGACTCAGTATCTGTTGAATCTACATATATCCCACCACGGACGTTCTGTCCATTCCAGTACGGCTCACACATGTATATCTTTTACAATGAATTTTTGAATACCCTAAAAACTGTGGACATATACATATAGTCCATGTCTGAAATTCACCTGAAACCGCTAACACTTAGTGATTTCACACATCTTAATTCCTGTAGGTCCGATTGCTTGGCTCAATGGTGGCTGGTGAGTGAAAAAGTTACGGGTTCGATTCCCTACCGAGGAGGAAGAATTTACAGATACCTCCCAGGGTTCAGGGCTGGGCTTTGTGTTGTCCCCTCAATCCCATCCTTTTAGCAATCTTTTTCTCTTCTCTGTGGGGATAATAATTTATTTCTACTGCTGGTTAGACAGAAAATGTGTTTATTCATGGGTGAGTTTGGCACAGGGAAAAATTCTGCCGCTAGTTGTTCTGCTAACACTAAAGGGTCTTATAATATTCTAAACCGTTGGTAAAGAAAATTTATTTGGGTTTGGGAAAGAGAAGTGATTAAATTTAATTTTAAAATAAAAAGAACTTGTCAATTTTGCCTTTTAAAATCCCCAATTTCATGTTCGAATTTAACGAAAGCTCTGTGATTGGCCAGTTTTCGCCTCTTACCGATACCAGCTCACAAGCGACAGAAATTGTCCCTGTGCCAAACTTTTAACATTAATATTTCTAACCTTTAGCAGAATTAACCTTACAATTACCAATCCAAATAATGATGCAACTTAAACTGGTTTTCATAGATGTTGGGTACATAGAGGTCGTGAAGAGCTGTATAAATTAAGTATTACTTTGGTTCCTTAAGGTATTCGACACACAAGAGTAACGGTATTCGACGACAGTCACGGAGGTTCGTCGCGCAGATCACGATATCGAGCTGGCGACGGAAGTGGGAGGAGACGAGGAGGAATCACGTCTAAAAACTCGCCTTCTGACAGGAGTGGAGGTGAGAAATAAAAACAAGAGACTAGCTAGCGAACGAACATCGAACTCACGACCCCCAGAGGCGACAAAGCCGTGAAGAGAGCCAGCCTGTTCCGCGGGTCCGATAAATCCTCGAGAAGTGTCACGCCATTCGCGAATATCCTCCCCTCTGTTTCGCGCTCGTCCGGAATCCTTCGCTGCACTCACAAGTTATAAGTGCATACTAGCATTACCGCCAATCTTACGTAAATAAGCAAATGTGGTCACTGAAGTAAGTGGCAATAATACATAAATGCCACCATAAGCGAAATTTCTTTACCATATTTTCCATTTAAATATCTGTTCAACAAAACTCACATTAAGAGTGTCGTAAAATTGTATTTGACACATAATTACATACAAAATATTGGGCATAATAATCAAATATCGTATAAGAAGGGTACCCCATGATAAGGGTATCGCAACCCGCATACAAACTTACTACAGGGCGACCGATGGCATCAGCTTGCCCAGAAGGATGACGTGTAATGAGGCCCCACAATGGAGAAGTGCCGGAATGAGGGGGATCGAACTCGGATTGCCTTGGTGGAAGGCGAATGGTCTGAACACCCATTCCCAACATTAGTATCAGGTGATCCCCCCTCCCCCAATTCTGACATTTGTACTGTCAGTATGTCTATGGCGAAGTCACGTCATGTTTACATATTACATACTGTGTCGTAAAATATTACAAACTATAACAAATGGAATATAAGGTACGTAAAAGCTTCTGTTAACGTTAAAGAGTTCAAAAACATAGCCGCGGAGAATAATACACAATAATTGCTAATAATTGACACGTCCAAATTGTCTCGTGTGTCGTCAAACTTGCTAGTGAAACAGACAAGGTCGGTTCAATCTCCTCCTCAAAATTGATCTTCTCGGGGGACAAGAAGATTTGCAGACTCTCAAGGCAGGAACGGCAGGGTGGCCGGTCCAAGCGTACCCACTCAGAAGAAGCATCACCATCTTGCACCATTCACAGGGAAGGATGCCACCAGGCATCAGTAGCAGCAAGCACTCAAGTTCAGCATCAAAACATCAGGACGAGAACCAGGTGGACCTCGGTCTCGAATATTAACTTCTTAGGAATCCATCGGTAGAACAGGAAGCAGGCTCACCCATACAGGACGAGAGATTGAACAGTAGTGTCAGGTCCAGCAACATCAGGGGCTTCCAAGCCCAGAGTCCAGCACATCAACCGCTCGCCAGGTATAGCAGCGCCAACCAAGGCAATACAGCAACTCGCAAGCGGCTCTCCAAGCACCACGTCATCTCGATTAGGTCCGTACTAGATTCAGGCGCATCATGGCAGGCACAGGTACAGCAGTCGTGAAGAGTCAGAGAGTTCCAAACTGTAGACTGGGCGAAACTTCAGGAAGAGAGGCTCGTAGAACTCGCACTAGAATGCACGAAAAAAAAAAAAAAAAAAAAAAAAAAAAAAAAAAAAAAAAAAAAAAAAAAAAAAAAAACAACCAGCTAATACAATACAGAAATTACAAACTCTAGTTCAGTCGACTTACACACAAATACACAAAACACAAGGCGAGAGAGGCAGAAAAACATACACACAAATGGTTCAGTCGGCTTCTTAATGTACAAGAAAGAAAGCACACAAACGTACAAAATAAACATAACCCTAAAGCGCACTTGCAGGGAATCGAACCCTAGCAGAATAGCGCAGTTTTTTTACCGTCCCCTACTTAGGGGCTAGCACCTCAACTAATGGTGACGGTAACAAATTACAAAGAACAATGTAAAGTGGGTTGCGAATCCCTATAGATCTGCAAGGGCGCTAAGGCAAAAGTTATCCTCACTCTAAAGAAATCAAACTCATAACCTCCAAAAACCTTAGTTAAGTTTAACAGTTGAAGATCAGCTCTAGCTGTAAACAAAATCACATTGATATTCAAATCATGGAAAAGTTAAACTGTAGATTAACTTCAAGGAAAAACATCACAAAGTTCCGGGTTCAATCCCAACAGGGATTTATTCAAAATCAAAACAGACGTAACGAAGGATCAACATAACCTAAAACATTTTACAAAACTCAATAAATTGCCATCGTAAGTCAAAACATTGGAAACTAAAAAGACAATATACAAAGTTAAGTAAACTGAACATTAATTTACCATTTACAAATTAAAGAGTGAGAAAGTAACTAGTTAATTCGTAACTATAATCTTAACTAGCATCAAAAGTAGTCCTAAACGAGATTGTTGAACGAGATGTAGGAAAGAACAATACAAAATTATACAAGAATTATCCCTATTCTTATTGGAAACTAATTGAACAATAACAAGGACATTGCTAACCGAGTCCCATACCTCAGTAGTAGACCACAATACAATTACAAATCGGAATATACCCCTGTACTTATATATATTAAAGCTCATGAAAAATATACAATCACAATATTATTAATTGAACTCGTCTTTAAAAATCATGTTATATGCAATGATTTACTTCAAGTTGCAAAACTAATCTCCAGTATTTACATGTCAACAGTTATTAATATATCAGCCAACAAAATTAAACTAAGGAAATCTGATGTCTGCCCCTCTCTCCATCTATCTTACTGAAAAATACTGAAATTACCAGGAGTTAAACAGTGGAAAATCTGAACGCGAAAGTTAACTTAAATTACTGATCAAGAGAATAAAATAATGAACATTAAAAACACTAACGAGACACTAGGACCTGGGCCATTATGCTACAGGGCTTCAAATCAAGAAAAACCCAAACAATAAACTAAACAAGGCGCCCAAAATTAATCAATTACAATTCCTGCAGCATAACAACCCATTCCACATTTACAATGACGAAAGACAAGAGTAAAACTTACATAACACTGGAAGCCGACTGAGCACATACTAAAAATCACGGGTATAAATACCAAAAGCGAGCATTATACAAGGCAAAATATAGACATTACAATATAGCGGAATAACTACTACACACATACTAAAAATCACGGGTATAAATACCAAAAGCGAGCATGAATACAAGGCAAAGTATAGACCTTGCAATATGGCGGAAGAACTGCTACAGTAAAGAAATATCACGTCTGAACCAGCAATATATAGAGGAAAGCACTATGTAATAATTATACAACTCGCTAAGTACAAAATTAATTACATATGAAACTCTTTTCTAACATTCCCAATTTAACAAGAAAAATAATTATAACTCTTGAAAACAATTTTTTGATGTTCGGTAACGGTCACTTGAGCGCGCTGGTGTAGCGTGCCCTCTGCTTAGTTTACAATACGTGTATGGCGAAGTCACGTCATGTTTACATACTGCACCGTAAAATATTCCAAGCTGTAACAAATGGAATATAAGGTACGTAAAAGCTTTTGCTAACGTGAAAGAGTAAAAAAAACGTAGCTGCGGAGAATAATACACATTAATTGCTGATAATTGACACGTCCAAATTGTCTCGTGCGTCATAAAACTTGTCAGTTAAACCGACGAGGTCGGTTCACTTTTTCTGTGGCTATGACAGTTCAAAGACTCTATTAGACGAACACAAATTTTACACTCAACCGGACCAGGGAATCGAACTCTGAATCCCTCGCACCAAGTTCAGCCTCTCCACCAACTGAACTACGGAAGGTCGGCTCACACAGCAAGGTGGTGTAACAGTGATACGTTGAACTCGCATTCGGGAAGACCAGGGTGCGATCCTCGGCTCCAGTCGTCCTGATTTCGGTTTTCATGGTTTCTCGGAGTCGCTCCTGACGAATTCTGGGATAATTCCTCAATGCCATTGCCGACTCCTCTCCCAGATCGTGTCATTGTACCAAGTTGTGCGTCACTGTCTGTAATTACCTCGCTGTCGACAAGACATAAAGCCCACTTTATCTTTCCTTACCCAGTGGTACCAATAAAATATTTCAGTTAACGTACATAATATCTGAATTCGTCTGTGTCAACTGACAGTGCGGGTGTCGGCTCGTACACTCCAAACCTCCAACCGGCTGACACCAGAAAGAATAATTACAGCGTTATGCGGCCTGTAAAAGAGGAGGTAGAATGTGAATGTTCTGTATTTGTAACTTTCAATGTTGTGTCTGTCAAAGCTGTTTTCTGACAGCCGCCTACCTGGAACTGTTTTGCATGCTAGTGACTCAGCAAATAGCGCTAAGGAATACACGGGTTGGTTTGGTGTTCATCATGTTGGCCACTGTTAGCTGGAGACCCCTTAGTTATAGAACTTGTTAAAGCCACTCTTTGACATCAGCAGTCTTCAGACAGTTTGTGGTGAAATGTTCGACTGCCCCACCTACTCCACAGGTGTTGCAGATCTGTGGGTTGACTAACTTGGGTTAGTGAAATTTACCGTTGAAGTTGGCAATTTAAGCACTGTAATGGATTACTTCCGTGAACTTAGTTTTCGTTCTTGTCTTCATACCAAGGATAATACCATAGATCTATCTAATTTTTTTTTCTGTCTGCTTCCATCTTACTTACGAGTTCAGCATGGTTTTTGCTTTTATTTCTTGCTTTTCCGGTATTAAGAGCATGATTTATTTCGATTGATCGGCTATAAACTCTCTGTCCTTAATAAGTAGATACATTGGAATTGTACCTTCTGATACTTTTAGTGTCTCTGTCGATACGATGTGGTATGCCTTAGTTGTCGACAACAATAAAGCCATTTAAGATGAGTCCTCGACTTGCGCTTGGACTGCGTTGCGGCGTGTCACGCATATTCTTTTTCACCCGAAACCGCTTAACTTATTCATACTATGATTATCCACGAAAAGAACACACACTTGAAACTATGCTTCTATGTTTTCAATAATTCAGCACGCTTATTGGAAACACGATTTTCGGGCCTCTCAAAATGGCAAAAAAAAAAAAAAAAAAACTGTTTTTTAGTCTGATTAGCTCCGAAAATATTACCTGAATTCGTAAGTGCAAAGCGAGAGTTGTGGTCACCACTTTAAGTCCCGCAGGAAAAAGACTGCAATGAAAATCTTGCACGCCAGTTTGGCGCGCTGCGATTAGGGGCGATATGCTTCTCGTCAAGCGTGGGACACTGGCTCTTATCGTTACGCTGTTCCCACTCGTCAAAGGTGGAAATTCGACACCGGCGAAGACTTAATTTCTTTTACGCAGTTTCCATTTATTGTTTGGAAGCTGACAGCCCCAGAAGGGACACCTGGGTCTATTAGGCAAGGGTGAGCCTGAGGTGGTTTGCCATTACCTTCCGCAGGGATGATGGTGAAGAGACGAACACAACACCGGATCCTAAACCAGGGACCCTTGGCCCACCGGTCAGAAGATCTAACCACCGAGTCTAGCGATTGGGCGAGGTTTAAGAGGGCTATGCACAGGATGTAATTTTCCGCATTTAATACTCGGACACAGTGAAGCTATTAGGCGATGGTAACAGCATCGCTTCTAACTGTGGCGCGCAAAACTGGCGTGCAGTGTTTACCTACTATTCATTTCCCTGCGGGACTTATAGCGGCCACCCTACAATTTTATTTGTGGAAAGTTTTTAGTAAAATCTAAGTATGCTTCCAACGTTGTAGTTTACAAATCGGGTTGGTATTGATCCAATTACAGCGGTCTAAAAAAGCAGTTTTTATCAATTTTGAGGTGTCCCAAAAAAGCATGTTTCCAATAAGCATGTAGAATTTTTAACTACAGTATGGAAGTCTAGTTTTAACCGTGTGTTCATTTCGTAGATAAACATATTATGAATAAATTTATCTGTTTCATGTAGGAAAGAATAGGCGCAGCACGCTACAACACCGCTCATGTGTCAGGTGCATAAGTCCATCAATTAGTTTGCTTTTTTTTTAGGAAGACTGGCTCAGCTGCTGCGCCGCATGTGATTGCCTCAAAGACAGTCTCAGCAATTAAAACAACAGACTCTTAAAACATTCACTCTCCAGTTCACCTATCTCGTATTCAGGTGCAAACATTTCACCTGGCTCGCCTCTTTCTCGAGCCGCGATTTTCCGCTCTCACCGCTGTCCCTCTCTAAGCCCCTCCTCTTCTTTTTTTTCGCAGTTTCCCACCTTTATCTCCGTTATACTGTAACGGTCATTCGAATGTTTCCCCGACCTGAACTTCCTGGCCACATTTTCGACCTGCGCGAAAGGGGTGGTATGGGTTGGAGGCGGAGGGCCCCACACAAGTCGTGACTGCGGTCCAGCACGCGAAGATGACGGAGATACCTCGAGCAGCATCCCCCTTGCCCCTCCTCCGCGTCCGTCCCTCCCACAAATGCAAATCCCCTGTTTACTGTGAGTCCTTCCAGTCCTTCCATCTTCCCCGGCTCCATCCTTTCCCTCCGGCGGATCGGACGAATTAAGCCGAGCTTTCTTTCCCCACCTCCCTCCCCCAGCCTGAAAGACCCTTCCGTGTCGTGAGAGACAGACATTCTAGCCGGACTCACGGCAACCCCCATCACCTTGCAGTTCGAGGCCAACACCTGCGGCGGTTATATTGACCTGCTGAGGGAAGGTAGGTTTACTCTATCGCGCGACCTGGTTTGCTAAGGAGCGTCCCTAGTTAATAGATTAGCACCATTCCAGGATACATTGATTATTATAATTTCTCGAATTATATAATACCTACGATACCTAGTCAAAATTTTGTGAACCAAAGACAGAAGTCGTATCTTTGTTACTATAGTCGAAGTTTTGACATTGGAATATTAGTACAAATACAAAATATTTGGGATTTCAGCAAAATATTGTAATAGATTTAAATTTGCTTATGACACCAGTTCATCAATTAAATAAATAATTTAACAATAGTAACCTAAATGCAGTCTTTGTGAATACATAACTGTATTAAAACCATTTAGTAACTAATTTTTTTTTGTGAGAAAACCAATTAAAAGCGAAGCGTACTTTCGTAATATCTGTCCCTTTTTCTCTTATACACTCACAGATACTCCCCTCCGGTTAATGTCACCCTTTGGTTTCCACCACTCTGTGTGGCTGCTAAGACAAGAATACGCTCAGCTGTCGCTTAAACTGTGCGTCCATCGGCCGCTTGCCGAGGTCTCATTTATATAGTGACGCTCCTTAGAAGACTGTATGCAAGTCTCGTGACATAATATAACCGCATCTACAGATGATGGCGGCATCACTGGTCTCTCAACTAGGAGAATCCATGTTCGATTCTCAGTCCCACCATCTCGATTTTGGTTCTCAATGGTGTTTCGAAATCTCTTCAGGTGAATGCTTGGGATAACTTCTAACCTTTAGAAAAGCCATGTCAGCGGCATTGACTACGTCATTAACGTTTTTTATGTAGACGATAGTTGAGCCCTACATTCTTTGTGGTATGATAATTTTATCGTGTTTACAATTTAGTGTTATTCCTACAATAATATTAAATGCAGAAAGAATTGGCTAAGTTACAACATGTTTAGAAGAAACAGGATGCCTTGTTATGTGATAAAATCTTAAGCTGGAATGGTAATGGCACACCTAAAGAACACGAAAACTAATGCTTTTGTGTAATAGCTATTAGTTTTAGATATGTAGGCCTACATGTCTTTGTCAGTGAGATGAAACATATTAAGTACTGAAATATAATTAGAAGAGCAGTTTTAAAGTTGTTTAAGAAATTTTGTAAAATAGTATGCAGCTTACAGGAAATAGTTTTTCTTTTGCAATATATAAAATATCCCCTTAAAATATATTACTTTATAAAAACCGGTTAGTTAGTTAAATTTTATTTTTGCTGTTTTGGAATTTTTACAATGAAAGGAAAGTATTGCTGTAGGTACCATACTTCTGTTAAAATAGGGACAACAGTTCTGTTTAGCTGTCGGTATTATCTGGATTGTTCCTACAACAATCTGTTGTGTAGGATAAACAGTACGTTCTTTAAAAAAATGTATATTGCTCCTTCAACAGAGCATACAGTTACTTATACACAACAGGTTGTTATATCAACAATTAACGTAGAACCGACAGCCATAATAGACTTATCCCTATTCTAACAGATGCACGTGTCTACAATAATACCCTTATTTCTGTGTATATCCTTTCATTAAGATTTTTTTTTGTTTTGCACTAAACCAATGAATTAAAAAAATAATAATGTTCAGTCCGGTCTACTTTCGTTCACACAAATGTATAGCCAAAAAATCCACTGTTTTACTCATGGAAAAAAAATTTTTGTGGCTTAAAATTTTTGGTGTAAGGCGTTACGCTAAGGATTAGCTGAACTGCGGTCGTCTTCGGATATAATAATTCAAATGACGGTCATTACTCAAACAATATCTTCGTTACTTTCAGTAACACACATAAAAATTTGAGTATTAAAACAACCAATGGTTTCACGATATTCCTAGGAAAGGTACTTACAATTAATTTCATTTAATTACGTCAACTGGCCCCGATGCATTCAGAATGGCAAAACAGCTATAAAAGAACTAAAGACCTCGATGTTAAGCGCTGGCTAAAATCTATCTCTCAGAGTTTTACCATTCCATCACATTTCTCGATTCTGTGCTCTTGTGAGAAGTTGCGAGGTTATACAAACATGAGGTTGATATGGAGCGGCGCAGTAATGAGGGAAACGGGAGATTCCCAAGAAAACACGCCGACCATCGGCATCGTCAGGCACGATTTCCACGTGTGAAAATCCGGGGACCGACCACGCCGGGAATCGAACACGGACCGCCTTGGTGGGATGCGAATGATTTGACCATTCGACCACCGCGGATTCAGGTAAAACTCTATAGACTCGCATTTAGTAGGACCTGCGGTACGATTTCCTGTCAGGCCAACCTAACTTCAAGTATAGTTTTCCAAAATCACTGTAGGTGATATATTTGATGGTGCCTGTATTATATGCCAGACCTACTTATCTTACTGTTCCTGATTTTCTAAGGATATAGTTCCGTCTTTAACGGATTGGTTCTCGATGACAATATGGGTCATAACAAGCAAATATTGGAGTTTTTTTTTAAATCTATTTTGGTGATTTTATAAATACCTATTTTAAATATAAACTTATAGCTAGAGCCACAATTTTTTGGTGAAATGATTTTCGCACCACTTGGTTTCAATACCTTACTTGTACATCTGCAGCTCTTTTTCAAGGCCAATGATTGGATGATTCAACTTTCACTTGTCTAGGGGTTCTATTGACAAATCACAGAAATATTGTGTCACAACTATGATTGGTGCAGGAAAATGAGAAACGTGCTTGAAAAAAGACACGCAACTAGTAGCCATGGGGCGAAGTTGCCGATTGGTACATAAACCATTGAATCAATCTGGTGCAAAAATAGTTACAGACGAAATCGTGCCTCTACTAATAGCTCTCTTATAAATTACTTTGCCTTGCAACAGACTCTATATTCGTAACAAACTAACAATAATTACAACATAAATAGTCAAGAACTATTTTGAAATCACAGATCGATGTCCACCATTTCAGTGTAATCAGGTAATGTATAAATATAAATAATGCTAAAATTCGAAGACATTTTTAACACTTGCAGCAGTATAATGAGATATCGTTAATAATTTCAAGGAAAACATGTTTATGATTCGTAAATGGAAAACTAAATAAATACTAGGGGCGTGACCACACTTATGGGATTTGTTTACCAAGCTTGTAGCAATGGGTTTCAATTACAAAGAAATCACATCTCACTTAAAAAATAACTTCCATGTTGGAGGACTTCAAACCAGGGTTTTTTAATGAACATGGTATCGTAACATTATCATGCCTTTTTCGGCCAAGGTGTTTTCTTTTCGCACTTTGTCATAATGGGTACTTGTAGAATAGTTTCCTAAAACAACGTATTTCCCCGCACATTTCAACGCATTTGAAGTACATTGCAGGTGGCGTCCTTAATTCGTACCCATAATCACCTACTCATCTCCCAGCTGTCCCAAGGTACAAGGGAGAAATGCAAAGAGCGAGCTGTAAATTGAATGACGTGAAATTTTCGGGTTTTTTTTTGTTGTTATTTTTCCCAAGACTTTCCAGACTACGATCTCCCCTGCAGATTTAATCATATTGAATGCAAGCGCTATCCCACTCAATTCTTTGTTGTAAGCCAAAGTGTAGGCATTTATTTCTGCAACTTGCACAAAGAGATATTTCGTATTTTCGAACTTTACACATATTTAGTGAATGAACTTACCAAGCCAAATAAAATAAATCGTAAAAAAGTATATAACCGATGGTTCCCAAGCATGTGTAATAGTGCGAGTTATTTGGTACACAGTTTAGCAGACAAAAACACGCCTCATGTTTTTTTTTTTTTTCAATCAGCGATAGAGTACATTCACGACATCACACACATTAGCACAGAGTCGAACCTAAGACCTCAAGGTTGAAGACAGTGATGCACTCGGGGTGCTGCGCAGCACAGCACATGGTGAGCCATAACCACTTAAGTCTGTTAAGGTTGGACATTGTCACTATTTGAGAGACTGTTGACTGGATACATAACAGAATTTTTATTGTGACTTGTAGTATTTAATTTATAAATGGTAAACATTGTTGTTCTTCAGTTGTCAAAATTCATTAACTTTTCTGTGGCGCAGAAGTAATTGAGTGCATATATAAGCGTGTTGTGGAAGTTATAGTTGATTGCTGTTTTAAGTATTTTGGTAAGCTTTATGAGCTAGTAAATCAATAACTTAATTCAACTATTTTATTTCTAATTATAAGACCTCTAACCCAAAGAGCTCAGAGAATTTCCCACAGGTAAAAGTTCTGCTAAAAATGTAACAGTATCGTCTAGAATAGCCGCTATTTCATTTCTGAAACTTATCTCCAGATCGTCAATTTCACCAACAGGCGGTGTTTAGTACAGGAATGTCGGGTACTGTGGACGCCCCTTCCCTTTTGTATTTACGTTGTTTTTCGGAATCTGTATAAGATAATTACATCTGTCTATTCAATATGACAGCTTGATATGTATGTGTAACTATGTGTAACTAGAGTACAGAACCTTCTAATATCACTCAGCATGTTGGCTTTATATTGTGATTATATATATATATATATATATATATATATATATATATATATATATATATATATATATATATATATACACACACACACACACACAAGTCTGCAAAGGTCCACTTTACTCGAATAATGAACCCACTTTTTCCCAGCTCTGTCATCAGAAAACTTTCCAAAGCAATGGATACAAACAGCATCAGCTTCATCACATCTACTACGCACAGTTGATTGCTTTGTGTTCATAGTATTCTTTCCAATGGACTGAAAGGAAGGGATTATTTAAAAGCTCGTTTACGACTTTCTTGAAGGCTGTTTTTGAAAGGAGATGATGTAACAAAACATGTCGCTCCTCTACCATTACCACTTTACCTGCACCTGGTGGGTCCACAGCCGACCTACGCCATTGTTCTTCGAATGGAATTGTGATCGAAACTACCCACTTGCTGATCGTTCCAATCACCTACCATAAACACACACTCCCATACCAATATTTTAAAAGATAAATATTAATTAATTTACATTTAATATTTAATCACTTTACACAAACATACATACCTGCAAAACTTTTATTTCTTGATTTTTAGTCACCGTAATGTAACCTGCGGAGATCGATGTGCGCGCACTCTACCTATAGCCTAGACAATTGATCTTCTGTGGCAGAGTAGTTCTTGTGAGTCTTCCTAGGTAGTAGCACATACACCGAGTTTGACAACGTGGGTCCACTTTAACCGAAGGCTCCACAATACCCGAAGTTCCTCTACACATTTTGAGCATAACCTCACAAAAAGTGGGATAATTTCGGCCGATCATAGAGGCCAGAGAATTGTACCAACTCTGTCAATCCATCTTCCTGGAAATGTGCTGTCTAGGTAAGCTCATACCTGCTGATCACACTGAGGTGGGCTACATCTCGTTGCAGAACGATGTTTGACTGAAAGTGGTTCATTTATGGTTATACGAACAGTTGCGGCAATGTCCAAGGGGCCCATTCTGTAACTTTTTCGTCTCTTACAAGATCTTTACACATATACAGTTACTGGGTAACTATATTTACGTCGAAAATTAGTATTATATAACTAAACATGGCGCAGATATTGTCTTTCAAAAGTCTCGTGACTCTCTTTGTATTAAGATAGTGTTCTAAGGTGTTGTTGTGAGACAAGTTCATGAAAATTGCCGACGTAGTTGTGTTCTACGACCTCTCTTCGCTGGAGACACTAACATAGTACAAGTGTAAGTTGTAAGCACTGCACACCAGCTTTCTACTAGGGACGAGTTGGTGTTTTAAAATAGAATTCTAAAAAGGAAAATATAGGATTTATTAAATGTAATACTACATTTAAGTAATTAGTAATTCCAAATAAGCTGTACAAACTTATAAAATACAATTCAGTAGAGTGTATGAAGGTTTTCAGTGCACTGACTACAGTATTGCCAAGTATATGGAGATTCTGGTAAAGAGAGGGTTAGAAAATACGATACAAAGATAATCACGAGTGACTATCTTGATCGCTGCCGCTATGGAAAGACAGTCACAGGTGACAATCTTTACAAGACGTGAAGTTAGAGAATAGACACCCAAGTGTTTATTCATGTTGACATGTAAAAAGAAGGGTCAAATAAACCGGCCATATATTTCAACACATCACCCATAAGGCTATCGCTAGAGATGGTTATTTATCGCGAAATTTTCTTAAGCCAACATAGTCTTCATAACACTACAATTTCTTGCATCATGTGTGATTGAATGTTGACTACCCGACACGACATAGTTATCTATGGACGAATTGAAGACTTTCATAAGACTCTAAGTGCCAAAAGGTAAGTTTCGAGATAATGACGAAAACAGTATATTGCGACAGTCAAATGAACAAGGAATTATCCAAATGGGTTCACATATTTTTAACAATAGGAAAGTAGTAAATAGGAGCAACCGCACAGTAATTAATACAAAACACTTATGAACATCAACATATATTTTTTCAATGAAATAGAATGTGTTGATGTTACGCCAACCACATAATTGTGCTGTTGTACGGCGCGCATTACTATCACTAGGAGATAGCACTTTACATATGTCTTGACCTAACGTTTTGGCACCTTTCTATGTACCTAACTCATTTTTGTCGAAAATGGTATTTAGCCCCTTTTGAATGTTAAGTATTCAATTACATTCGTAAAACAATACACTACTGGAACCGTTATTGATTTTGTCGAATAGGGTAACTGTTATACGTACATACGGTAGTCAGTAGCACAAACCAATTTTCCGAAACGCTGTACTTACGTTGAAACCTAGCAAAAAGTCAAATTTTCCCGCGATTGATCACCATCTCAAGCTCGCATAGATGTGCCTGTGCTAATGACTAGGGCCCGGAAGTTTTAAGGAAAATATTTTTCTCCTTTTTGTTTCAGTGTCGTAGGAGTACATATTCAGTTCCACGTCACGGCTATTGGCTGCGTGTATTTTTACAGAGCCGTACTTTATTTGGCTGTGCCGATCAGAACAAAGTGAACTGCGACATCACACGACTGTGGTTGGCGGATAAAACCCAAGACGCTCGGAGTTATAACATCTATTCACTGACCACAAACCAGTGCTGCATGTGTGCTCGTAAGTCAATGAAACAAATTGATGCAAAAATCTC
This sequence comes from Medauroidea extradentata, assembly GCA_003012365.1. Lineage (NCBI taxonomy): Eukaryota > Metazoa > Arthropoda > Insecta > Phasmatodea > Phasmatidae > Medauroidea > Medauroidea extradentata. The sequence goes on along the minus strand of PNEQ01078312.1, from coordinate 36,120 downwards.
ATGAACATTTCCTGCCCCTGCTAATGACATTTAGGTTTCGGAGCTTAAAATTCGCCCATTATGAATTTGGCTGAGCGAAACTTTGCTTCGTCTGTCAAAATTAATTTCTTCAAGAATTCAACATAAAGGTCTGTACGGGCCAGCATTTCTTCTACGAAACTTTTGTCTTGCAATGTGGTTACTTGGTCATAACTGTACACTAACTGAACTTTGTCTGCACATAATGTAAACCTCTTCACATATAACTCTGTGTGTGGAAGAACGTGGAATAGCGAATTCCCACGAATCTCTGGGTGTGGATATTTTAGGGGTGTGTGCAAACGTTTATCTAATTCTTTTAACACTATAGCCCGGTCAGCCACTTCTATTGCGATATGTTTTCTAGAGAAATTAGGGAAGTTGTGTAACTTAGTTGTTTATAGTTCTCTTTACCACTTGCGTTGTAACATCTAACATAATTTTAAAATTTTTTTAATAACCTAATAGAACACTATCACTTATTTTAAGTACTCCTAATCTACTCAAACGTGTTATGCGGGGTTTGAGAAGCATTTTATACTATGGTAACTAAAAACTTTATGTGCACTCAAATTTACACTTGCATAGGGTTATGGCTTGTAACATACATGTACGTATGATACTCTTTAGTCTTTCCAGAAACGGAGCTCGGCAGATAACTCATTTGAGAGAAATATCACAAAAGTTTTACTCACTGTGTCTAGCCTATTCGTTTTTTACTTGCCATTCTTTTCAAACGCTACTATCTTCCGTATTATAAATGAAGAGTAAGTTTTTGTTTTAAACATTTCTGCTCTAAATACTTGTATTTTTGGCTTCGTTATCCTGAAATATGATTTCAGCGTACTCCCATCCCACTGCCTGGTCGGAGGTTCGATTCCCGGCCGGAGAAGATAAATTTAATGTGTTACTTTCCCGGGTTCAAGATTAAAGGTGCTCTGTTTGTCCCTTCATATCCTTCCCTGCACCGCAGTAACTCCCTTGCCTAACAGCCCCAAGTATCCGTCAACTTACAAACAAATAAAATGGCGTACTATATATATATATAGGCTGATTGAAAGAAAAAACAACGACAACGTTTAGTATGTTGTGCGGGACGACAAACTGATCATAATTGAAGAAGGAACCCATGTCCGGAAACGCACGGTGGGGGCGCAGTAAAACGTCAATGATAGACAACTGGTGTCATTGTTTGCAATCCGTTTTGGTCTCCAAAACAGGTACGGAACCGTTTAGCTACCGGTGTGACCGTAATAACATTCCTGCGCATGCGCAGGTACGTTTAGTAGTCTTTCAGTGCAGTACCGTGTTTGGCAGCAGTCGACATGTACCAGTACACAACAGCAGAAATGACCGACATGGTGCTCGCATACGGCAAAAAAAAAAAAAAACCGACTGTATGCGGAATGTTTTCCAAACAGACATACTCCACATCAGTCTTCGTTCACGGCCATTGAGAGACGACTAAGAGAAGCCAGAAAGTTTCACGTGTGTACATAGCAGTGTAACTTGTGCTCTTGTGCTTGTTACTTACATGTACCGCAGTAATACTACTCTACAGCAGTAGTGTCGAATGTTTACAATGGTATCCCTTTGTTAGGTGCCAAAACGTGATGCGGGTCGACCACGTTCGACTCGAACACCTCAATTAGAGGAGGATGTGTTGAGACTGGTCGAAGAAAACCCATCCACCAGCACTCGGCAAGTGGCACAGACGCTGCACACATCTCAAAATGCGGTGTGGCAAGTTGTTCACGACCAGCTGCTACATCCATACCATCTGCAAAAAGTCCACGCATTACTGGAGGATGACTACCCACGACGAGTTCAGTTTTCAGAGTGGTTTTTACAACAATTCATACTGCAGCCACAATTCCCGAGCTTGGTGCTATTCACAGACGAATGCTCCTTCAACCGCAACGGAATTGTAAACCTGCATAACATGCATGTTTGGACGGACGAAAGTCCATGTGCGCAGGTGATTCACAGTCACCAACGCAGGTTCGGTATAAACGTATGGGCTGGAACAATTGCGGACCATATCATTAGTCAATATCTACTGCCAAACAGATTAACAGGAGTGATCTACCTCACATTTCTTAGATATATCTTGCCTATCTTTTTGGATGAAGTGCCGCTGCAAATGCGACAGGTCATGTGGCTGCAACACAACGGAGCTCCAGCACACTTTGGTAGAAATGTGAGGAATCACCTCAACGTTACATACCCAAATCGATGGATTGGTCGAGGAGGACCAGTTCCATTGCTAGCACGATCACCAGATCTCACACCACTCGACTTTTATCTGTAGGGTAGTATGAAAGTCATGGTGTATGCCGCTCCTGTAATATCAGAGGAGGACCTCATAGGACGAGTACATGTAGCGATTGAAATTCTATCCAGAAAACCGCACTTATTAGATCATGTGCGTGTAGCTCAGTGCCGCCGCTGTAGACTCTGCATTGTCGTCGGAGGTACACAGTTTGATCCCCGTTTGTAACGTGCGTTTTGGAGCGTACTGTTCCTTCGTTTTATTGACAACACGTCGCACGGACACTTTTCTGGTCTCCTGCGCCCACACCGTGCGTTTCCGGACATGGATTCATTCTTAAATTATGATCAGTTTGTCGTCCCGCACAACATACTAAGCATTGTCCAACCATCCTGTATGTATATTATATATATATAACACAGTGTCCAGTAACAAAATATTAAGCACACCACGCAAATCCTGGGCTAGATTGGAGACGAAAATGTAAGAGGCAAAATGTTGTACGACGACATTTTACATGCACAATGTGGCAACTCTGCACGGAGAAAGTCCCCTCTCGCGCTCCACGTCCAGGTAATATTTCATGTATGTTACGTCAAGTAAACGTAGAATCATGTATGGATTGCTTGGGATTTTAACCTACAGCCGTAATAGATAAGTACGATACCTGTATAGTGCAAGAGGGGACTAACTGCACTGCCACTTTATGCATATAAAAGGTCATCGTACATTTTGCCGCTAATATTTTCGTCTGCAATTTAACCCACCACGATTCGCTTGGTGTGCTTTTTATGAGTTTTTTCTGGGCACCATGTATAGGGCATATATATATATATATATATATATATATATATATATATATATATATATATATATATATATATATATATA
>PNEQ01078312.1:0-32839 GCA_003012365.1 Medauroidea extradentata | reverse complement strand
TACAAGACCCCGAGTGATTATCTGTGGCCTCTTGGTAGCTGAAGAAATAATAATAATAATCAAAGTGGATGACTGAATCAACACGACAATCGAACTCGTGACCCGTTAATTACAAGGTAAGTTGATAAAAAGAGCGATACCTAGACATCCACGGGCTGTTGCGCATCTACCATTTCTACTAGGCCTTGAACTTTAATATCTATAGTCAGTTTTTTACAGTGCTAAGCCTGTGTTAAGGACGGCTATCTGCAGATGATTATGATGTTAGTTCATGCCGAAGCGATGTAGCGCTGTAGTTTAAACACTAGACTCTCGTTCGGGAAGACGTACCTTCCGTTCCCTGTCTAGCTATAATAGTTTCGGTTTTCCAAGTTTCCTTACAGCGAAAATGTTTATTTACAGCAAAGGAAAAATTATTTTAAAATATTGAGCATCCGGAAAAGAAATCTTACATTACTGCAAATAAAGCCAAACGTCATATATTTGGTGTTAGCAAATGTTTACTTTAAAACGTTTTCCTTGAGGTAAGTTTCTTTTCTTAGTAACAAAAAAAAAAAAATTCCGAACATATAATTTATCTTTCAAGTAGGCGTTTTGATGTAACACAGAATTTTTTTTACAATTAGATAAGTTGAACAAATGCTATCCGGGTTCCATTCCCGGTGGGGATGCTTCTCGGATTATCGCATGAGAGAATTGTGCCGAACGATCCCGCTGGTTGGCGGGTTTACTCAGGTATCTCCCGTTTTCTCGCTCCTTATTACCCGACGCTTCTCCATTGTAGGAGCAACTCTTCGGAGCAAGCAGGTGCCTACTGGTGCCCAGTATCAATAGTAAATAAACATCCTCGGTTCGATACCTTGACCCTCAGGTAATGTTCTTATACGATGTTAATTTGTTTATCGTTAAAATAAACAAATATTTTCTCTTCGACAAGCTACTTTACACTGGTTCATACTGAAACAAAATTATGTTTGTCACAGCAAAACTAGTGGCAAAGAAAGTGTTTTTGGAATAAAGACTCTCTGAGCCAAAGGTGCCGTCTCTCGCAGTCGACGAGACTACCTACCTTAAGGCAGTTCAATTGCTCAATAAAATCATCAGAATAGCAATGTAAAATTTAATCCTTTTTGAGTGACAAATATACGTCTCAGTAACGCTGCAGACGCACGACACGGCGTATCGTGTCCATAAACAGGATGTTGAAAATGTAATGTTTTAATTGTTGGGGAACTAACCTAACTAAAAACACAACAAAAATTCCAGAATAACATTGGCTAGAAAACGCACCGTTTCTGCAGAACTAGTAGCAGGCAATAATAGATGCAATGGCGTTCCTAAGAAACACGATCCAGTCCGATAAATTAGATACAGTATTTTATAGTAAGATTTTAATATAAATATAAGTTATATTTATTTTACATATTATTAGTCTTAACTAATGCTTACGTATTTATAAATTATTTAATTAATATAAATTATTTATTTAATATAAATTATTCCTTTAATATAAATTATTTATTTAATATAAATTATCCCTTTAATATAAATTATTAATTTAATATAAATTATTTATTATGTTATAGTAATAAATCGATCAAATATAGTATAATAAATAATTTATACTAATATACTAATCTAAATGAATAATAATATATTAAGACAGGGATAGGTATAGGATATAAAATTCAATAATGAACTGGGAGCCGTACAGAATAAAGGTGCAATTTCGAACCTATGTTCGCATAGTTTTTTCTCCAGTAGATGTGAGTATCATTCCTCCAAAATATAGACATAAAATTTTGCAACAGCCTGTGCAGTGAGCCACGCTGTGCTATTGTGAGCAAACGTTCACAGTCGGCAAACAGCCATCCAAGGGCTGTCCAAGAAGCAGGTTCATGCTGCTGCCAGTTCTAATCGCGGAACCGGACACCTCGTCATGACAGCCCATCGCGTCGTAAAAGGGGCACTTATTTACAACTAGAATATATGACAACGAAATGGTAGTTTGCATAACTACAAACTTGGTATCGCAGTAGGAATGCCACTATTTGCTAATGACCAAATATTTACCGAGTTGAAATTGTTTTTATTTTTAACTTATTTTTGACATAAAAGTATTTTACGAAGTTAAAAAAAAAATACAAAAAAAATGTGGTTTTAAGTTTTTTTATAACTTTCAGATTGTAGCTCGTGACCCTGCATTTAATTGTAAACTATTTCTTTCAAACGTACGTTGGTCTTCATGGAGAGTTTACTGCCACACCATGCAAATTTTGACTTCGACTGCCATTATGGGAGTACTTAATGATACAAATTTTGCATTGGAGGATAAGGTAGTCACTGTAGCAACACCTACAAAACGAACACAATTTCGTAACAATAAACCGTTTTGTATATTTTCGCACTTGAATGGCCTTAACCGACCGAGTTAGTAATTGTACATATCACCATCGAATGTAACTGAAAACTGTCGACTACGAAGACACTACGATACTTCAACACAGTTGTGGTATCGAAGAGCTTCATTTTGTGTAAAGGAGATAAACTACGAAAGTAATAGTAATCATTTTGGGTACCATCAAACAATTTTTCTTTCCAATTATTAGCAATAACATATTAGTAACGTTTATTTTTTTAATTACTAATGGAATTTCAGTGAAGAAAGTTGACAAAAAGTTTTCACTAAGCATTTTTTTTTGTGATATAATGTATGTAGTCCGCAAGTCAGCACCGGAAGATGAAATTGTAGATGTTTTGGTCATCTCAGTTTTTTTGAGGTCCTGGCTTTTGTCAGCAAGACATCAGATTACGCACTAGGCTTCGAGATCAAATTAATTCCATTTTCATCACATGAAAATTATTTCAGTTCCGGTATATTCGTATGACGCAAAACTTCTTTGTGAATCACGAGCACCAACAAAATGCCCTTATTTCTTTGTATTGTTCTAGTGTAAATTATTAATAAAGGCCGTAATTTACAAAATATCTCCATTATTTACAAGTTAACGAAGGCGCAAATAAGATTAAAGAAAATTGAAAATTTAATCGGTGGTTACAAATTTTATAACAGCACGTGTTTCTATATTAGATAAACGCGTTCCTTTAAACAATATTTAAAGGCTCTTTCAGATGGATTCTCAGCCAGTGACACTTTCTGCATTTTATACAGTTGACAATGCCTGTATGAAGGCACCATTCCAATCACATGGCGTGGTTTGGGAAAACCACAAATTAAATGTTCAGTTTTTTATATAATATTTGCTCCTTTGTTAACGTGTGAATAATGGAGCATAAAGACGCAGAGTTGTGAAATCAATCGGGAGCCTATCACAACGCTAAGAAACACTCCCACAGCATCACAATTTGCTCTTGATCATAGTTGAGACGCTTGGACCAAATACGTGATGGTCTCTCAGGGAGAGATCTTACCTCTAAAATGGATGATCATCTACATCCCAGCTAAAACGAGGAAGTGTGGCCTGTCAACCTACCCATCTTCCTATCTATTTACCTACCTATGCTCTTATGTATCTATCTACTTACTAATCTAGCCACATATCTACCTACCCACCTTACCTACCTATTTGTCTACATACCTATGCACCTACCTATCCACCTATCTATCTACGTACTTATTCACCTGTCTACGAGCTTTTATACCTGTTTTAGTACCTACCCACTACGTACATACCTACCTACCTAATAATCTATTAGACTGCCTATATACTTACTTACCTTCTTTCCTATTTACACAGCTACTTTTCTACTTTATAGTATATGTATATATCTTTAATAATATATATCCACCCATATACTAGCCTATTTGCATATCTACCTTCATATATACCTATTTACATATCTACCCAACTACCTACATATTTGTTTACCTGTATACTTATCGACCAACCTACTGCTCACAAATTTTTATACTTATTTACCTTTACACTTATCTGACAGCCCACATACAAATCTACTATACTTTCTACAAATTTTCGCAGTTCATTATAATTTTTGGAGAAGTCATACATTCTTCTTCCTCAGTTCATTGTGTTCTTTGAAATACTTTTCCAATTTAAATACAACAATAGCTAATCACTTGACAGAAACAGTGTCACATTTCTGCGGATAAATCCCGCAATTAGAGTTCCATTATTGGGCCACTCACGTCTACAAAAACAACGCTAGCTGAGAGTCTTACCAGCGGTCACTGCTCCTTCAGCGAGTCGTGGGTAGAGAATAAAAAAAATGTCGAGAAGAGCTGCTAGGAATTCCCGACACAATGCGACTCTATGTTAAGAGTAACGGGCGAAAATCACGCGGGACGTTTATTTTTCTCGTGCTTCCGAAAACGGAACGGTTTCTTCTCATGCAGGCAAGTGCTTTTTAAAGTCGGCTGGTGAAATTCGTTTTGCTTTCCCTGGAGTTTTAACGGGTAATGAAATACAAATAGTCCGCGAAGTCTTACAAATGACCGCGTGATCGTTAAAAGGAAGAGAAGGAAAAAAGAGCAGAGTGTTTTTTCTTCTTGGTCCAAGCCAGATGAAGAGGGAAAACACGCTGAATAGGTGTCCGCCTCCTCTGAAGTAGCTGACGTGCTAACAAGCCACATCGCCACTCTGAACGACGGAAGACAAGCTACTCCGTTACGCTCGACACGACAGCGTTTACACCTTCTCGCGACAGTGGTCCCAGTGTGTCTGCTTGTCCTAGTTTTACTCGGACCTGCCAACTACCTGCGGAATTCGTAGCTTTGCGTACGAGTCCCGTGTCAGTCATTGGTAAATGTGCTGTTCTTTGGGCGCTGCCCATCACAGAGCCCTGGCCAGAGAAAGGATAGAAAATCAATTGAAAATGAAAACCCACTGAGTGATCCCTCCTTCTGGTAGGATCACAGTGTACATGAGAGAAGGCCGGAGTGAAGGTTGGGCTCGTCTGACGAGACATGCCTGTCGCCCATCCGGCCCGAACAATGGATGAGGTGAGGTGAGATGAGTGTGGAGCAGTGACGGAATGAGAGAGCCTAGAAAACCCGCATGTCAACGGCAACGTCCGCTACGTTACCCACATGCAAGGGATTTAACCCGGATCGCCTAGGTGGGAGGCCCCACGAATAAAACTATTTAATTTTATTGAAATTAACACAACGGATTGTTCCTACACATAGCATATTATTTATTTTGCGTAACAGGTTGTTTCTGCTACAACCATATCGATTGTTCCTTCTACAATAAATATAGTTTCCTCTACAGAACACAGTAGTTCTTCAGCAGAATAGAATGTTCCTTTAAACTTATGATATTTTATGGAACGATACATATATTTCTGACAGTTAATTCTGTCCCTATTTACATGTGACGATGGTTTCTACAACAATACTTTTTATAAGCAGCAAGCTATTGTACGCGACTTAGTTTGCGTGGTTTTCAACTTAATGTCTCTTTGAGTCGTGTAGAATTTCAGTCTAAACAGTCGAAATTGTCTAAAGTAATTCGTAAAACTATGTATTTTTATTTTGAAGATAATTTTTAAAAATCGAAAAGTAATAAAATTGTATATCTAGTAAAGATCTTCCCTCACTTCAAATTTCATAGAAGTAATAATATTACTACTGATAACAATATTAATGGTTATAAAATACAGTAAATAACGTTTTTTAATTTTCAAAACACTGCCTAAGAAAAGCAATTTCTGGAAGTTCTCAATGGTGGAAATTTACGTTAAGAGTCATTAATGACCGATTCAGTAATTTCACTAAACTTTCTGGCAGGCCTACCCCTTTTCTGTACGCTGCCCCTTTTTGCACACATACATACATACATACATACATACATACATACATACATACATACATACATACATACATACATACATACATACATACATGCATACATACATACATGCACACATACATGCTACATACATTCATATATATAAGGAACATTCGTGGGCACATGCACAACTCAGCAACGTTTCACTATAACCGAATAAATGGTATAGGAAAGCATACGCTACAAATATGAAAGAAAGAGTCTGAAAACAACGGCAAACTCCGACAGGTTATTCGTTATGAAATCTTGAGGAGAAAACATGTATGGCACCTTGAGAACAAACAAAAAAAGCCCTCTTGTCCGAACACACTCAGATGGACTGTTTTCGAGAAATCTGGAAACAGAAAGTGACTCGCCTTACAGGTAGTTAACCCACAACACATGGGACGTGTACCTATGGTGAAAGACTGATATGTTTAATTTAACAGTCACATGGCTATGTATTAATGTACACTGCGCTTTCCACGTTTCAATTACCTTAGACACTACCGGTGTTACATAATTATGTAACATAATGTATTAGTAGTTAAGGGGGTAGTTAGCTAAAGTGTTTATTTCATATTACGAACGCGCATTATTGAATTGATAAATTGTAAAACGTAAGAATTTGACGGAAAAACACCGACAAAATCCACGTACATACCCGTATAAAATATTACAATACATCACACATGCCATTTGCGAGGAATCTATATGCATAATGGCTGGCATTTCGTTACCGTATGTAGCCAACGTCACTTTACCTTCACTCGGTTACTACAAAAATAAAGTTTACTGTCTTACGACGATAGAGTTTAGAATTTATTTCCGGCAATGGTTTCAACCCGCTATCAGGAAATTGTTCTCGTTCGTGGAGTATCCAATAGCAGCCTCTATTCACACGTTGTTTTATTTACATCACCTATTTGCAGGGAGAATGATATGATATGTCAGGGAGATAATAATACTGCTCGATAGATTTTTATACACCGTGTTTATGTCCAACGTTCTTGTTTGGTTATCGATGTGTCCCAATTTGACTGGGGCCTGAGATTTCTAATTCATCGGTGCACTTTACGTCTATGATTCTTAGGCATACAGACTGTATAATATAACCATTATCAATCAAAAAACAAACATAGGTCACGACTAAGTTTTGTGAATACTCGTACATAGGTACAAACGACTCTCACGTGATTTTTCCCCTCTCTCTCTCACACACACACTTTTCGCTCTCTGGCTTTAGCTAAAGGTCTATACACAATTAAATACTTTAGCATTTGGCTTACCGTTTACGTTACTTTAAGTATTTTGAGAAAACATAATTTAAATGTAAATTTAAAGTAACGACAACTTTAAAAACTGAGAATCTTAAGGGGCAATATTGTGTTAAAAAGAGTTTTATATTTGCCACAAAACACGTCATATAAATGTTCCCAAAATGTTCCTTAATTACTTAAACATTTTCCGTATTTTAAAATTTTTTCCAGAAAAAACATCGCTATTTACTGACGAAACTTACAATTCACGTACGAAAACTTCACTACACAGTTTTCTGAACACATTCGTGGCACGTTTGTTTAAGTTTTCATAAAATACCAGTGCTGCAAATTAAAATTATTCTTAGAAATAAATATTTTTCAATATAATAATTATAAATCTATTAGTTCTCTTCAAACGACCATATTGCTTTGAAATGACGTTTTCAGTTTATCGAAAACATTAAGTCAAGGCTGCTTGACGTTAGCTAAGGTTGTACTACAACAGGTTAGTAAGATATATAATAAATGTTTGGCAAGTGACAATTTCTGCCACTTGTTGAGCAGGTATTGGTGGTGAGTAAAAAGTTATGTTAAGTTGATATTTTAAATGTCGAAATTAGTTTGTTTCTCACTTCAAAATTAAATTTGAAAGACTTCTCTCTTTGCAAAGACTAGTTAAATTTAAATTTACGAATGTCTCGCAAAGTATTAGACCACATAGCGAATGCAGCGCAACAAGCGACAAAAATTTTCCCTATGCCAAATTTTCCCACAAAAAAAACACATTTTCTGTAGAATTAACAATACTTTAGTTTAGCCGACTCCTTGTGTACGACTCTAGAAGAAGTCGTGTATTTAAAACTGTTGTAAATCAAATGTTAAAAGTCAAATGCTAAAGTTTCCAAATGTATAATCCTCAGTAACAGCCTGAATAGGAATAAGAAACAGAAGAGAAACGTATATTTCGAAGCTTGCGCAGCGCAGTCAGGAAGGCAAGCGCGCCTCAACGGACGCGACATTGAGAAAGCGCAGCATCGTTGGGTCCAGCAGACGTAGTGTGATGCGGGGGGGGGGGGGGGGGGGGAAGTAGGAGATGTCTCCTGGCAGGCGCCGGCGCCAGTGTTGCGAAAGAGAGGCGGCAAGTCAGTTATTCACAGCAATGATTTGCGACACACCGCGTTCTCGAAATAAAACGAAATAAAGGAGCCTTCTTCTGCGACCCGGGCAGACCTTGCAGTATACGCCGCCTGCGAGACGCGGCTTTACACGATGGCGAATCTCACTTAAGGCCCTTTCATTTGCCTCAAATTTCTTTAAAATTTACTGAATTAAATTTATTGAATGTCACGTGCAGCCATGCTGATGTCATAAGCGCGGCCATTTTCTTTCAATTTATTGAATGTCATGAATTTCGTCAAAGATTTCGTTTCGAACATGTCTGAAATTTTCTTGAATCAATATATTTAAGAATAGAAATAAGGTTTTCCTAACATTATTAATTGAAGTTACATATTTATTATATTCTGTATGTTAAATATACAACATTAAAATTAACAATAAACATTATTAATTTAAACTAATATATACAAATATAACAAGAAATTTTGAATTGAATGAATCAAGCATTTTCGTGTCGTGCGGGGTTAGTTGATAATTATAAATTAGCTACTTTATTTATTTTGTCTCTCAGTTGTTTATAAATTGTGTGATAACTTTTCAAGTGGTACCGTCAATGTTTATTGAATCATATTTCTTGAATTGTCGTGCTATACAATAAATTGAATTGAAGGAATTGAATTAAATAAATATTTGATGGTGTGAAATGGCCATTACTCACAACTACATCACTGAATAACAAAAAAGTATTCCACGGTCGAGCTGAACAAGTTCTTATAGGTCGTTCGGGATAAAGTGAGCGCTAAAAATTTAAACTTTGAAAAATATCAGTAACAGTTACTGCACTTAATTCATTATTACCTGTAGCTGTCTTACTGATTGCATGTTTGGCAGCGAATTGGCGAACATAGTTCCGTTTATTTTCCTGTTTTAATACAACAATACTGAAACAAAATCAACTGAAATCGACATACATGTATTTTATATGACTAACAAACTTATATATTATTAAACTATGTATGTTCCTACCGACTGCATACATTATCTTACACGCGCAAACATTAACTGACGTGTCCAGAGAGGTTAAACATTTCCCGTCGTTAACCATTACGCGCGGAAAGATACTAATTGAATCAGTCATTTGAGAAACAACGTTAAGTCTATTTAATTCCTAAACGAGTTGTGAGTTTTGTAAATTTGTACATAGGTAGTCAATGAAATATAGAATTCGTGAAATGAACTCGCAGTTCACCGCCTTGCTACACTTGCAAGTGACGCTCAATGTGGTTTAGTAATGCATGTATTTACCTATGTACAAAATTTTTTAAAATCATCAACTAATTTTGGTAGGAAATTGACTAATGTTGTTTCTAAAATTACTGATTCAATTGTCTGAGAACAGAAATTTAGCAGTGCCTTTTTGAGAGCTCACTTTATTCCGAATCGCCTATAACGTAAATCACTTGCGTTTGAGATATACGGAGTCTCTGACAAGGCCCGCGGTTATACTGTCGTTTGAAATAGTTTACTTCGAACATGTTCAGTCGGTTACACGCTAACTAAACTTGTTCCGATCTTGGTTGCTTATCTTTAGCAACATAAGGTAAGTGGACTTTACGTATCTTCGATAGCGAGGTTACTTGAGACGGCGAGACACAACTTGGTAAAATGACGGGATTGGAATAGGAGTCAGGCCATGTACTTTGTTACGAAACTATCTCAGCATTCGCCTAGAGCGTTTTCGGGAAACACATGGAAAAACCTAAATCAGAAATGCCGGAGCCGGGGATCGAACCTGGGTCTTCCCAACGCGAGTTTAACGTGTTATCATTGCACCACCTCCTCGGTTTATCTTTAGTAGAGACGTGCAAACCTCACGTTATTATTTGGCGACAAGCTGTAATACACTGGCCTATACTCACCCGAACACACACTGCGATGTTATTTGTTCCGGGTCGTTCTTTCTTTGTGTGCCTGCAATACAGGATATTAGATATTGTACAGCTGACCGTACATCATTGGTCCTTCAAAACTTGTCACACAAGTTGTCTGCCAACAGCAGTAGTCAGATGAGCACATTAAGTACATTATAGTCCAGTACACTCTAAATCTGAATTAGTGAATATTCACTGGTTCACGCTGATGGATGGAGCAGTTTCAACAATTTCTCCTGGTCTGATTGATCCGAAATTTAGTATCCTGTGACTTCAATCATATTACAATAACATGGTCACGTTGACCTGATGCTGTAGCATCATCTAAAATTTACAGGATTCCCAACTCATTAATTTACAGTCGGTTTTTTTATTTTTTATTTAAGTTGTACTTGTTTAAGGGGGTTTATTTACTTATTCCGGATTTATCACGTCAGGCTTAATAAGAGGCGGCTTACAAACTACCTAAACCTAAGTAAACGATACAAACATCTATGTCCGTGCTGGGATTCGAAGCCACGACCTCTCGCGCCATAGACCGGCATGCGGTCGACCACGCTACGGAGGCACGCTGAATGCATCCTAAGAGCAGTAGGTTAACTCTATACCAAAACATGGTGTAACGTAAAGGCACTGTAGTTAACTGACAGGTATGTTCGTGTCTTTGGAGTCGTTCATGTTTGGAAACATGTTTGTCACTTTGGAGCAAGGGTTAGGTGTTGTTTGTTGTAAGTCTAGGTTTTTTATTTTATTTTAATAGGATCAAAACGAATCTCGGGAGAAGCAAGGAAACGTGTTCCAGATGTATGGAGTGATTGAGAGATTTTGATCAGCGCCCAACATCGCGGTCTTCAGCGCTGTTGAGGGGAGATATGATGAGAGTATGGAGCGACGCCGGAATAAAGGGGAGGGGGAAACGGGAGATCCCCGTGAAAACCAGCCGACCCCGCTCGGAATCGAACCCGGATCGCCTTGGTGGGAGGCGAATGGTTTGACCATTCGACCACCACGGTCCCTGTCCAGATGAATGGAACACCACGCAAACTGGGGCTGCAGTGGTCGAGGGGTCAGACCTCTCGCCTCACACCAAAGCGATCTGGGTTCGATTCCCGGTGGGGTCGGCCCCAGGATTTTTGCATGCGAAAATCGTGCCGGACGATGCCGTTGGTCGGAGGGTTTTCTCGGGAATCTCCCGTTTCCCCCGCCCCTTCATTCCGGCGCCGCTCCATTCTCACCTCATGTCACCCCTCACCAGCGCTGAAGACCTCGATGTAAAGCGCTGGCCAAAATCTCTCACTCACTATCACCAAGCAAACTGAGCAACGCAACTACGAACGAAGTGGTGCAAAATACGGATGCGTAAAATATCAGATAATAAGACACCTGAGCACGCAGAATGACGCCAGTGCTGAACCAATTTCGCACGCGTTCAGTCTGATACGACAACGCGTAGGCAACACTAACACTTACGTTTCCAGATACAAACACATAATAAGAACGCCACGTGAATCCTGGGCTAAATTAGAAAGGAAAACGTCTATTGGCAATATGTTGTACGAGGACATTTTGCACGCACAATATGCCAACACTACGCTGTAGTTAGTTCCCTCTCGCGCTCCACAGATATATTACTACTACTGTTCTGATCTGCACATTATGGGTGTAGGTTGAAATCCCGAGCAGTCCAAACATGAGTCTACATTTACTTCACATAACATACAAAATAATACCTGGACGTGGAACGCAATAGGGATCTTTCTCCTTGTGCTCGTAAAATGTCGTCTTACATTTCGCCACTTACATTGTCGTCTCCAGTTTAGTCCAGGATTCGCGTAGTGAGCTTAACATGCAATTGTTTCCTGTATACATATTTTAGCCAGTAGTTGCGCCCGAGTTAAGAAAAAATAACCCAATCATGTTGGCACACGTCGAAACATCAGTTTGTAGAGTGATATTTGATGTTGACCCGGGAGCATATCAGCAATATCCTTAGAATTAATTGGTTTGTGGACGTACGTCATTGCTCATGTTTGCTGATAAAACTTGTGTTGAATGACAAAGTACAAAAAATAACAAAATAAACAGACATAGAACACCCACAAAAACTTGACAGAATTCCTGTGAGATTGCTATTTTCTCTGTTTTTGTGTGTGTTCTATATCTGTTTCTTGTTCTTTTTTGTACTCGTCATCCAACACAAGTTTAATCAGCAAAACATGAGCAATGACGTATATTCACAAAAAACGATTAAATTGTAATTGTAAGCTCCCATTGCAGCAAACATATAAAAATTTCAGCAATATCCTGGCTATTACACAGTGTTACACTTCAACACCATCATTGCGTTACACCTCATTCCACTCTATTGCAGCTGTGATGCACCTCTACAAATCCTTCACTGGTGTTTTAACTCATCATCTACTTCACAGGTGCTTTATAATTACTCAAGAGTAATATATTTCCATTACTTCTGTGTCAGCCGCTGTCTGACCTAAATGACAGTTTACACAGGAAATATAGCAGAAACAATGTTAATTACGAAGTTTTGGCTACTAAAATGTTATCAACAAATTATAACATGCGGTACGGTATTTAAAGTAATGTTGAAAGGAATGTGTTATAACATAACTGATGAAACCAATGTTACTAACAAGTGAAAAGCGTGACGAATTGACATATATAACAATGCTGATTGCAGAAATGAACGCAACATTGCTGATAACATTGCTGATAACATCTGTTATCAACATCCTTTGGTCTATACAGCCCTAGAATTGATCTAATATTCATAACGTAACAATGAAATGTTGGCATCAATGTTAAAAAAATCTGTTTCCAACAATTTCCAAGCATTTTTTTACACTTGTTAGTAATCATACAACGGGTTATTAGCAATTCTATTGCCGGTTTAAACGGGGCTTTACGGGGACTGTCATTACAATAAACTATCTGTGTACCTATATTATTGCGCTCATGAAACGTTTTGTGTAAGTATGTATGTATATTCTCTTACCTTCATACCTTCATATTATAATCATTTATATCTTCAATTATTTCATCACACGTAACCTGAGGTGATGCGTGATGAGGCTGCTCGCCCAATCTGGATCTGACTAAGTGCATACTAAAAAAACTAAAGTAGAACGTGTTGTCTAGGGATTATAGTTATTTTTTCCTTCCCCAAATTTCAATAACGTATTTCCAGAACAGTAATTTACGGAGATACGTGTACACACTGAAGTTTTAATACCGACTTCTCTTTTAACGTGCTTACTTTAACATGAAAATACTATAGGACATATTTGCACCAATATTTATTTTGTCTAGCTTCGCAGGATCCTAAGACGTTCCGTCGTAAGGTTCCTGTTCTCAATTTCATTTACTGAAACAATCTATATTCAATTGTTTAGACGTTTAACGTGCCCTCGAACAACAAAATGCTTTGGTTGAGGAACACAAGGAAAGGGAGTGAAAGGGGGAAGGAGTCTACCAAGGCCCGTTTTAGGAATCATCCCATCATTCGCCTGGAGTTATTTCGGAAAACCCTGGTAAAAATATATCAGAATGGGGAGGGTTGGGAAACGAACCCGGGTCCTCCCGAATGCGAGGCGAGTGTTTTACCACTGGTCCACCACACCCGGTGTACATATATACGCTGATTGAAGTCTTGCTTCATCTGATGACGAGAACATTATGTAAGCCCCGACACGTCGTGCTGAATTCACGAGTTGTGTGTCCATTTTTGTGCTCGTTCAATTTGTCATTTGTATTCGTGTATCTTGTGTGTGTCGTGTTTGTTTCTGTCGGGATAATTTTATTGATCCGTCCATTCGTTATGTATTGATCAGTTTTTTTTTCTTTGGTGGTATCATATTTTATTTTATTATTTTTATAGTGTCACTTCTTATATGTTTCATTAGGAAATCTGACAGTTGAATTTTCTTAAACAGAATGATACATTTGTAGTACGTCCATTGATAAAGTTTTCTATCGTCTTTTTGCCTCAAAGGCGGCCGCCTACCACACGCTTCAAATGCGTTGCAGTCTGTTCGTAAACAGGGGTTTTCTACGAATATATTCCACGTTATGCCCATTGTGCCAACGTAGGAAAAGAAAGCAAACTTCAGATAAGGTCGGAACCTCATTGTTAAGACGCCACACCTTTTCTAAGCCCTCCAACATTACTAAAAACGGCCTTTTCAGACTTCCGTACTTTAAAATGTACTAAGCGGATGTATGTGAATTTCAGATTGCGACCTGAACTGAACTTAATTGCAGACTTTCCTCCAATAAAATTATATGGTCACCGCTTAGTGTCACATAGTAAAAACCATTCGGTGGGAAGCTTGCACGCTATTTCAGCGCTTGGCTCGTTGAGACGACGAGGTATTAGATGCGCGCTTCAAGATCGACCTTACTGCTCCGTCGCTTCTGAGCCTCTCACGCGCGGGTAGGCTGTGACCTTAAGGGCGCGGTCACCTCAGTTTTCAACGTGTTTATTTATTTTTATATTTGTACCAGATATTTTTTTTTATTTTAGACATAAATTGTGATTAAATCTTCCTCTTAGGAAACTATTTTATGTCTCATAGTTTTTGCGTAATGAGTCATAACGTCACAATTTACACTTTACGGTTTTAAGTACGCCACTTAAACCAACTGACGTACCAAACCGACAAAATTCACAGTGTATAACAATGTTGTAGGCTATGATTTGACGTAGTATATAAAAACAAAAATAAAAATACTTTTGTATGCAATAAAAAATGTTGAACTTAGAAAAGAAATTTAAAAAATTATCAAAAATTGTTTATTAATACAAAAAAAATATTTTTTGGAGAAATACAAAAATTTCCTGGGAGGAAGATTTAATCACAATTTATGTATAAAATAAGAAAAAAATATCTGGTACAATTATAAAAATAAAAAAGACGTTGAAAACTGAAGTGAATCGCGCCATAAGCTGGAATTATTATTTATTTTTGGTTAATGTGAATATGTGGTGACGTGAGAGTGTTTCACGACCCTTTAACGAGGCCTTAAGAATTGATGAGGGTGAAATGAGGTGAAGGGACAACACAACAACCCTGCCTGAGTCGGGATTCGAACCCAGGGCCCCACATCTCGTAGAGCTGTGCCTAACCAACTACGCTACTGAGGTCGGTAAGAATCTTTGGCGTTTGTTGCTTGATAAACGCATATTTCTTTAGTTTCAGTAATTTGTTTTGTGTATTTATTAGTGAAAATCTTACCTTCACTTTAAGCATCAAGTTTAGAATATTTTCGTAAAGCGTTTATGGTTGTTTTCGGGAACATAATCAACTGATAACATTTCACGTCAGCGTCCTCCTCCCTTATAACGGTGCTTAAACTCTTTTGCCGCGAATTGGGATTAATTAATGTGTTTTACATTATTTGTGTATCTATGAAAAGAACACGCACTCGTCGCTATATGATAAAAAATTGCAGTACGCTTATTATACACATGATATAAGGACCTTTCAGAATGCTTAAAAAAAAAAAGGGATTATTAAGGCTGCCGTATACGAGAAAATCTAAACCGGTTTCAACAAACACAAAGATAAAAACATGCGTTTTGCTTTAAATTATGTGGTAGGCCTAATTCCTACAAATTAATTGATACGATCACTGATAAAAGTACCACCGGAAATAAAATAATAGTAAAGCACTGCACACTAGTTGAGTGTCTTGCGTGTAGAGGTGAAACTGCATTATGTACGCCGACCAGCAGCACCCTTAGCACTCCATCCACTTCGTGCCTCACATACACACACAGAGTTGTTGCCTTAAGGGAGCCACCTATAGACCAAGCTCGGTAGTATGTTTTACATTGACGAAAAGAACACAAATAATTTTAAACAGAATTCTTTAAAAAAAATTGAGGATATGTGAAGTTATTTACTGCACGAATATCTATACGAATTTTACAATACAATGCACAATTTTGCCACAAGAAATATTTGGTTTGATTTGGGCATAACACAGTTTGTTTTACTTTGGATGAAAAATTCTAAATAACTGTTGGGTTTACTGCTACGAAAAAGTTAGGGTGTAAATCAAAATATGTTAGCGTCAAAACAATGTAGTGATTTGTCAATATTGATATTAGGTTGCTTTTAAATAAAAGTTATTCAGGTCATAGGCTTAACGGTTGTATAAGAGAAACAGTCACCATTGAGATACTTATTTTCGTCCGAGTTTGAATTTTCTAAATAATAATGTTCAGTAAATTCGGGATTCGAAATAAAATAAACATTTCATCTTATGGTCGGAATATTAGTATTTGTACCTTTGAAATATTTCAGAGTGTATGAAATGGCTAATAATTATCATGGTCAGTACATTCATATACTTAACGAGAATGAACTCACAAATGGTCTGCATGCTATGATGTATTTTACATACGCATATGCTCATATTTATATCCATAGAGATAGCAAAAACGAAACATAGAACATTTGCGAAATTAAAAACTGTACACTTCAATTGTGAAAATGTAAATCCTTATCCTTGCTCGTGTCAGGGTTCCGAGGTAAACTGCGCCCACTCAGTCTGCTACTCTGAGTGTCTTGAGTGTGTTCCTGGGTCATGTTAGCTCTTACTTAAACAAATGACTGTCTATTCCGGATTTAAATTAAATATAAATGAGATGGATGGCATTCAAATTCTTTTTTTCATTAGTAAGTCAACAAAGTATCACGCAGGATAATTAGAGATGATGATTTAAAGCGGTAAAACTTGACTGTCTGCTGGGTTTCTTGGTAAGTTCAGCTTATAAAAAACGTTACTGGCCTTTGCTTGTACGTTGAGCTGTTACCGCATTTGACTGAGCCAATAAGAACCCCGCGATTGTAATATTTGACGTCTGTTATTGGTCTTCTGTCAGCTACTCCGACGTATAACACCCAATCATACATGCAGGAAGAAACCACAGTG
This sequence comes from Medauroidea extradentata, assembly GCA_003012365.1. Lineage (NCBI taxonomy): Eukaryota > Metazoa > Arthropoda > Insecta > Phasmatodea > Phasmatidae > Medauroidea > Medauroidea extradentata. Next base: position 15,760 of record PNEQ01078312.1, on the reverse strand, counting down.
TTTCCAAGGATATGTTGGCACAAAACATTTTCGTGATATAACATCATCTCTAGCTATGACGATATGTTAAAATGTATTCATAAAAGGGTTTAACATTTTAGTAAAAATCAGACGAATTCTTTAAAGTTGCTCCGCTGATAAACTGTATAATTTGATACTTATCTCGGGTACTGTAGGTATAACTTGTAAATATTTCCGATAAACCTTTTAGGGTAAAACATATTCGCTACATTTCTTTACACGATGGCACTTCAAGTATAATTATTTTCTCGATTATTGTAAATCTACCCGTAGTAGATACCAACTCATCTATATAAGTAAGAATATTATAATTTACATTACATGTAAACGCAATGGAATACTTAATGGAATCTGTAATATTTCTTCGCATTAAAAAATAATATAACAGATGTCAATTCACGTAGTTATAAGAATTTTTAGGGTATTAATAATTTCGTGTGTGAGAGGCTAACGTTAGTGTTTGGGGTCACAATAGAGTGTAAGTGCAATCCTCATTACTATAAAAATTTTAACATTCTCCTGAAAATTCAACCATTAATTGTTCTCAAACAGTTTAAACAACATTTCTCTGGCTATAAAATTATGGTGCCGTCTTAATAGTAACGGCAAGCTGGACTAAACATTTGTACTCAAAATTACATCGTAATATTGCAATATTTAAAATATAATGGCTTGCAGTACTACATTTGAATAATTTCTTTATAGGCCAGACACAGATGGAGGAAACATAGTTAGAAAAAATCCCATAGCTTTGCACTGTCTTCTTCTTTGTTCGCTCCCATTTGAGAACAAAACTACTAGTAACAGAGTGAGACTTTGACGATAAGATCGTCAAGAAATAAATAAAGGAAATTGAACAGTCTTCTCGAAACGAATCTGACACGATAATAAATGAATTCCGCTAAGTAAACTAATGAAGATGATAGATTGCGCCGGCCGAAACTTCCATTGTCTGCCTCTCTCAGCGCTGTCGAAGATAGTCAGCCCGCGTCCGTAAACGTGACTCGGTCCTGAGAACAAAGAACAAAAATACTCGGCTTCATTGCTCGCAGCTCCCGTTCTCTTCACGAGTAGCCGATCTGATATGGCAGTGTGTTTTACCTCGAGGCCGTGAAACACCAGACTACAGCTTAGCCGAGTATTCGCTACTGTCCTCACCTTTCCATTTAGGCGGTCGTATTAAGAGAAGTTCTCAAAGGGAAGTAACGTGAAGATGTTTTGGTCAATATTTACCATCTAGGTCTTCAGCGCTGATGAGGGGTGATACGATATGAGTATGGAGCAGCGTCGTAATGAAGGGGCGGGGGAAACTGGAGATCCCCTTGAAAATCCCCCCCGACCTGCGACATAGTCCGGTACACATGCGAAAATCCGAGGACTGACCCGCTCAAGACGAAGACAGACACCAGAGGCTATGGGGCATGTGGTGAACGAGTAAGAATCGGCCTAAGAGACCGGAGACGGCTACTGATCGCGGTCGTTGTAGTCCAATATCACGGTAATTAGATCAATAACAGGACTGAACTACAGACGCAAGGGCGTATTTTCCTGCTTTGCCTTCAGGACGTTGAGCGCCAATGCCTTAAAATGCCGTTTTTGAAGCAATTTTCACTTTATTTTTACTCTAATGACATACTGTAGGACTACGGCACAAATTAACATCTACAGATAATAGTTTTCTTTTCGCCTTTCCTGGAAAGAAACTATGCTCCCAGAACAGCTATTTACGGATAAATGCTCAAACATTGGTTTTACAGAAAACATATTGCTATAAATCTCTTTCGTAAGTAACCTGATGGGGAGAGTTAGGTTTACTCAGTCACGTGACCAAGACTTGTTCGATCACCATAGTCTAATCGCCTGCAAGCAAATCAGGGTATTGTGAATTATTGGACGCTTGAAAACTCAACTTGGATTACTTTTTAAACGCCCCAGACTTACGGGGGCTATCTCAGTGCTATAGCGGGAGCAAGGATACGGATATATATATATATATATATATATATATATATATATATATATATATATATATATATATATACACACACGTTAAATTATATTTAGTGTGGCTTAGTACCTGTTGAATTTATGTATATGGCACCACTGACTTATTTGTATAACTCGGTGCTGTGCCAACATTGCTATAGGATAAGTGTTTTCATGCACAATAAATACTCTAAAACACACACTGACAATATGTGCCTTAATTTTAGTCAAGTAGAAACATTTTCGTCTCCTCAATGCACAAAAAGGTTTTTTTTTTTTTAATCAGTACCGCAAGAGTTGAATGAAGACCACCGAATACAGTTTATCACGTAAATCGCTATCTTTGCAGCCACACGGGTTTTGATGTTGACAACATCCTTAATATAACCGCCTTTCAGCGATAAATGAGAATAGTTACAGTAGGCCTACTCGACATTTTGCATTAATATGATTTCTGCATCAAGCTGCAGTATTGCATCATGTTTTAGGAATCGACGAGGCATGAGTAGAGATGATGGTATTCGCGAAACATTTTTGTGCCAACGTGCCCTTGAGAACACTGCAGTTTTTTGCAACCCCTGATTCTCGCGAAAATATTTTTGCTACTGTAACATGTAGATTTTCTCTTGTTACGGGTACTGAACTTTAAAACCCAGTTGAATAATGTTTACGTTTTAATCAGTATTTGTTTTTTTTTTTTTTTTTGGCCGTTCGTCTTAAATTCATTTTAATATTTCCATAGGTATTTAAAGTTTAGGATAAATGAATGTTCAGAGACTTATTCAGTGCAGTGGAATATGCTTAGAGTATGGATAACTAGAGATAGCTTGGTGCCTTTGTTGTGAAACCTACATCTAGCGAAAGGCAAAATATACGAAAACCGCTACAAAATAATTAATGTTGCGATATCCCTTTGTAAATACCTTGAGAAATGTGATTTATTGACTATTAAATCTTTTACAATCAATACACAACAGATGCAGTTTTATTCATTCTTTAAATTACTGGAAAACGAAAATGCCAAGACAATGTAAACAGAACATGTAAACAAACTCTTATTTTACACAAAAATGGACGAGAATAGATGGATGCTGGTAATATGTGGCAGCGAGTCATTCTGCATGTGCTTCTTTAAATGTGAGTGATATTTAAATACAATATGCTCACCGCTATGTGATAATAATTATGAAACTTGTTTCGCTCTGTGCCCATCAACAGCTGATTAGATCTAGGAATCACTTCACAGCATGGAAAGGAATAGACAATCAGCTATTTAGTTGTTATCTATGCTCTAAGGGAATATGTAAGATTGGTGCATAGCGAACATTTTGACCAATGCTAGGAGAAGGTTATAACCTCTGTGTATTAGCGCGAGGAAATTGGGCATAGATACAGAGAGAGAGGGAGAGGTATAAGAAGGGACTGTTTTATGAACTTCGGAGTGATCCGGACGTGTCGAGGGAAGAGCTGTCCTGGACCGAGCGGCCGTGGTCCTGTTCCTCCTACTTTGCAGTAGAAGGAAGGATGAGCGTATGCCGGCTTGTCCAGGAGGATTGCAGTGCGATGTGCCTGGATCGGAGGTTTCGAGGAAGAAGACTTTCTCCAGTAGGACTTAAAGTTTCCAGTAGACATAGGTAGCTCGTCGTACGTTGATTCCCGGACGAACGCACTAGTAAACTACGTAACGTCAAAGCTATCTCTTTGTGTCACACTTAGCTTGTTAGACTTTATATATGCTTATTAATTGATGTTTCATACAATTGAATTCTTCATAATGTTGAAGCATTTATCCTAACTCCTACTATACACCAATTATTTTATTAAGAGCATTCGTGAATACTTCAAGGCTCATTTTCTGTCTTTTTTTTTTTTTGTACGGCCCTATTTTGATGACAAAATTGTTTCGAATAAATACTTTTCAGTGAGTGTTGGTACGGAACAGCGTGTATGTTTGAATTAATTTAAAGGTAAGAGTATAGTGTTGCACCGATCAGTAAAATTATATCTTTATTGTCTCTAATATATTTCCTAATAATCTCAATTCTGTACCAGTATTCTACTTTTCCGCCACTCATGCACAAATCCTTGCTGATATATGCGAATGTATAAATTATATCACACTACATTTATTCTCAGTGGATTATGTGCACACCTGCAGCTTCGGTTTGCGGTCAATGATTGGCTGTTTGCAACTATCTGTCTTGTTGGTTGTATCCGCTAATCACAGACGTGTGTTGTCTTAACCTTGTTCTGATTGGTGCAGTCAAATGAGAGAAGCCTCTACATATAAAGATACGCTGCCAATAACTCTGAAGGAAAGCAGTACTTGTGCACGTTTGACACTGAAACAAAATGGTGCATAAATATTTTCGCGAGAATCAAGGGTTCCTAGTGATATACGTCTGACAAAACGTGGCTGTTTTCAGATAAATAATACTCATAAAATACTAAATTAGCTGCTTTTTTTTTTACTGATTCAGTCAAGTAAGATAAAAGTTCCACCTACAAACGAAAGCCATTCCTCTTATGACAACCCGAATGTAGGTTGAAACCTGGTATACAGTCTAGTTTTCCCGCGTTAAACAATCATCTCTAGGCATGAGACATTGATTCGTACATTGTATGAAGTTGGCATCATTTGACCACATTTCTTTGATTAATTTACATTTCATTGATTAATTGTATAAAATATAAACAGTTGCTTTCCTCCGAAGGTTAGTAATAAAAAAAGTAATTTAAAGCAGCGGAATTTTAAAAACATTTCACAAATTTTCAGAAATGAATATTCTAATTACGCAAAATCGTGCAAAAATTTTTGCTAAAACTCTTGGAACTAACTTACATCAAATAATTAATTAATATAAGATGGCATGTACTTATACACGTCCAAACAAGTTGTTCAGATCAGATAAATTTTCAGTAACCGTTCGTGTGTCTGCTCCTTTGGTTGAAACGATTAATATTGATCAATACAATTTTATGTAAATTTACTGTATCTGCAAGTTTTAGATTTTTTTACTGTCGTTCAACGAGCAATGAAACAAGTCACGACAAATATATGTGAAGATGTAAATGGGAGCGCGGTGGATACACAGAAGCTATGACGCTCGCCTCCCACTATGGTGATCTGGCTTCGATTCCCGGCGGGGTCGACCCGAATTTTCACATGGGAGAATCGTGTGGGATGATGTCGTTGGTGGTTGGCTGGACCTCCCGTTTGCCCGCCCCTTCACGTACACCTCACCAATCGCTTCTAAGAGAGATTCAGTGGTGACCGTATCATTTTATGACGTAATATTAACGACAAATGTGTATTGAACACGCTTATCCCTTTTAAAAAGTTCTACGCCAAATTTTTTATGCCTAAAATTTCCGCAAAACACCAATTTACGCCAAATTCGGCTGCTAGAAAATATGCTTTAATGTTCAGTGGTAGACCTGAAATGGAAATACACACGTGTAATGTACTTTGAATGTTGTTCCTAAACAGATATCACTAATGCACGTTGAGCAGTTTCACATAACCTTGTAACGGCCGAAACTATGCACGCCGTTCGCCGGCATGGACAGGCGGCACCCTTAAGGGGCCTCCCTGGAAAGGCTGCATTTGTGTGTGTGAGGCAAGAGTGTTTGACCGACGTATGTAATGTATTATCGCCTCTCCGCGCAAGCCACTCAGCTGACGTGCAGTGCTTTACTATTAGTTTCCCTATGCGACTTCAAGCGGTGACCACATTATTTTATTTGTGGGCAGCATAGATCAAAGTCTAACGCTTGTTTTTGTACTACGGTTTTTCGAATCCGGTTGTTATTTTTCCGGATACGGTGGCCTTGAAAAGCAGTTTTTTGGCCGTTATAAGGGGTCCGAGAATGATATTTACAGTAAACGTGCTGAATTTTCAAAACTATAGCGACATAGTTAAAAGTTTGTGTTCTTTTCGTAGTATTACAAACATAATGTGCGTTAAAAAAATTCGTCAAAAAAAAATTGTCGTAACTCGCTGCACCGCATTTGAGGCGCAACTCCCTTAAAAGACTTTGCTGCTTTCTGAAGAACGGTATTGGCTGCGTCAATATGGCTGACAGTGTGCATTAGCGAGAACACATATACATTACTGCAAGTACGCTAAAAATATTAATTCACTTTCCCACCAGTCTTACTTTTATCTGCCCTGTTGGTATCAGATGCTGATAGAATTAACCACGTAAATTTAAGGTTATTTCATACAATCGAATTCAGCAACATGGATTTCCATGTCGCTTAACATAACTGTCTGAAAGTTATTTGTGGATACAAAATTCACCTGTATTAATGGATGTCCCAGACAGTTAACACACATTTATTGCATTTATTGTATCCAGGTAGGCCTACTGGATTTAGGATTTAAAACCGTTCGTCGGGCTACTCCTATAAGTAATTCCGTTCCAGGCATTGATGGAACAATTTTGTTTCTTTTATATATTTAATAAAATATTTAAACTTATATGACAAGTACAGCAGTCAGTCTTACTTAAACCAAATTCTTAATCAGAATCAGTGAATATTCACACATTTCGGATGGAACAGTTTTAACTAATTGGATTAGTGGAAACCGTTGGCTAATCTATACATATTCACTAATATCCGACGCATAGAGCGAACATTGGAAATGTGAATCTGTAAATATTCACAGATTTTCTAGTGGTTCTTCACAGATTTCATTAGTTAAAATTTCACCATCTGGAGTCTCTGAAAACCACTGGCGAACCTGTGAATAATCACTAATTCTGATTTACAGCGCACAGACCAATTCATTTACAGTCAGATTTATCAATATAAATAGAAATAAAATAGTGTGTTTTGATTTGGGCTGTGATATCGTATGTTTATTTCCTCAAAATGTCTTCGTATTATAATAATCTAAATACGGAATGCGTTAAGTCAGACTGTACTGAAATGACATGACAACCCCTAGCTGAAAATCAACAAATCACTAGCAGATGTGGAATAGTAACGACTATAGCATTTGATTAACTGCATTGATACAAATCATTCATGTTGAGTATCAAGTGCCGAATAATTGGCTTTCGCTGTTTGTGCGAAAATTGTCGTGTGCCAATTAATGGATGCTAGTATTACTAAAGAAACAAACTCACAAGTTTTTGGAAATTACACTTTAAAGGAAAACATTCCTCAACGAATTACAATGGGTTAAAGGACTCTTAAATAGACAGTAGATTTTTTAAAATTAAAAACCCTTTATTGTTATCGACTTTTCGCAATTAAAAAATAACTAGTAATTTCTGAACAATTACTCTGCAATAATTTTGACACTAGTATCGTCACTAAAGCTGGCACTAACAAAGTTAAAATGTGCCCTTAGTCCCCCCTGGCTTCCTTGAGTTGTTCAACTTGGTTCTGTATATAGCTTAACACATTGATAGGCAAAGTTTGCTATAGTGACATAGTCTAATTCACTAAACTTTTTTGTAAGTATATATCATAAAATAAAATATTTCGTTACTTATATCATTACATGATCCCTCTTTACAAGCTACTGCTTCTACGCTAACCATATTGACATGTAAACTGTAGCAAATTAATAAATTTGCTCAATCTACCATCATGAACTTGAAATGTCAACTCTTCAGTAGTCAAATACTGCCATAGAACCATTTATTTATTTAATCATTTATTCATTAGTACTGTATTTCGTACAAGATTAAAATTTACAATAAGATACAGTATTTAATTCCTAACAAATCCTCCCAAGGCTTTACTAATTTTGAAAACTTCCAGTTATAAATAGTACTGTGCCTCTGCTGTCTGCGTCTTATTTATGAACACGATTTATAACATTTAAAAAACTGGCGACAGATCTAAAAATTACTGAGGTACCTTTCTTGGAGAATATTCCCGTAAAACTCTTTCGCATTCGACTGCGTGAAAAATATTCACCAGTACAATTACACATCTCATCAGACAGTTTACGCTTAATTTGGACAGTAAAAATGTACAACCAAATCAAAAATTAAGCTTTCTTTCTTAAATATAGAGATCCTTAAATCTCTGGAAAAATGGTTACTATTAAAAGTGAAATATGTCAATAGATTATTCTACTTAATGCTGAGTGAGCTAAAAATAACAATAATACCAACTTGTTAATGTGAACAAGTATAATATAATTTAACAGACATAAACCGGGCATTTATTCTACTGAAGACACACACCTAGAAGGATGTACCAGTCCAACTGCTGAATTTCACTATTGCATGACCGGTAGTGTTTACATACTAGTGGTAAAATTAGTTAAGAGCCTTTCCAAAAACACATATATCGAGTAGTTATTTTAAAACGTGTTTGATGACCCAAAACCATTATCGAACTGTAACTGATTATTATCTAAGATGGCCAAAATATTCTCATACATCTCAGATATTTTGTGAGTAAAAGAAATAGGACTACAAACAGAATTTTTTTTTCAGTGTAGTTGGCTTAGTAATAATACGCTGAGAGAAGGAAATATCAATTTTTAAGGTATTCGGAATTATATTAAAACCATTGTGACGGTTCGTTGAATCATTCAGAAAAGGACTATGTGTAAGGTTTTAATTACGTAAAAACACCTACGTTAATAAACTAGATGATACCGGAAATTGCAAGATTTGTGTCCTTAATCCTACATAATTACTAAGCATCGACATGCTCATTTATTTTGTGCTTTGATTTCAAATTCTATAAAATGTCACAAAAATATAACGTTTTTCACAACGCAATTTTTTTAAATCCCAGAAATATTTCAAGCAAAGGAAAATTAGTGAATAAAAGTGATTTTTTTAGTGAAGAAGAATCAGTTATTCAGATAAGTTAATATAAATCTTTAACGCATTTGTTGAATCACCCGGAAAAGGACAAGGTGCAAGGCTTTGATTACGTAAAAAAATGCCTGTTTTAAAACAACAGACGTTTTCGGAAAAGGCGAGATTTGGATTTTAATATGCATAATTATTGTAGTCTCAGAAGATTCGTGGGTTCAACAACCAGCGGCTGGACTCTACAATCCTGTGTACACTCTGTCCTCAGCTTCTTGGCCATTTATTGCTGCTCCAGTAAGTAGTATCGCATTAGTCAGTGAGTATTTCTGCACGTTTGCTATTGGATATTGGAACATAGTCCTCAAGCGCAAGTAAACTGTGAACCAATCGCGAAAGTACGTTATACGAATATGATTTCTAAATCTTACTTGTTCTCAAATTCACCTGCGAAATTTCTGGGTCTCTAAACATTATTATTAATCAACGAAGTACTCATATATTCTGTAATGTAATTTCTGTTAAAAGTAGAGATGATGGTTTATCACGGGAAAACTTGACTGTTAGTTGGGTTCCAACGCACGTTCAACTTACCAGAAGATGTCTGGCTTTCGTTTGTACGTGAAGCTGTTGCCCTATTTGACTACGCCTATAAGAATCCCGCTACTGTAATATTTGGTGTCTGTTATTGGCCTGCAGACAGATACGCTGTGCCAGACGTACGTTACCCAATCGTACATGTTGGAATTAACTACAGAGTTTTCAAGGGTATGTTGGCACAAAACATTTTCGCGCTATACCATCATCTATCTCTAGTTGTACGATGTAAAAAAAAAATGAAAACGTTTCTCACTGAGCAATTTCTTTTCTTTCAACTATTGTTAACCTCGCGGAGAGAGAGAAAAGTAAGGGGGAGGGGGAAGAAAGACACCATGCATGCCGGTGTTCTGGGCGGGTCACAGACCACGAACGTGACCAGAGGCCTGCAGTGCCGAGGTCAGCACACGGAGTGCTCGTGGGTCGCGCGTGGTCCCCGCCAGGAAGTGATGACTCCAGCAAGCCCCTGCCAACATTGTTCCTGTGGGAGGCGGCTGTTTCGCAGGCCCCAGGCTATGTTGGTAGAGGGGAGGTTGAGGTAGGTGATACCTGAGGACCACGGCGCAGTCAGCGCGCGGGACAGCAGGTGCCTAGTGGCGCTTCATCAGCGCTCATTTCTGCCATCTCTCACACCTTATCCTGCTTTCACTACTTTACACTCTGCTTCCTCTCCGCCACGTCTGTACTTTAGGCGCGGTCTACCGCAATTTTCATCACCATTTTTTGTTTGTTTTTTATTTGTACCAGAATTTTTTTTCACATTTTACACACAAAATGTTACAAAATTTGGCTCTTACGAAATTTTTTTATGTCTCATAGCTTTCGCGTAATGGCATGTTAAAGTCATATTTTGCATGTTTCCGTTTTAACGACTACACTAAAACCAACTAATGTACCAAACTAAAAAAAATCACAGTGGATAACGACACTGTAGGCTACAATGTCATGCTCATAAAAATAAAAAATTTAAATTAATTGTACTTTTAAAAAAATGATTTAATTTTTTAAATTTTTATTTTCAGTTTCAGCATTTTTAAAAAATGCAGTTAATTTGTATTCTTTATTTTTATGAGCATGACATTGTAGCCTGCAATGTCTTTATCCACTGTGATTTTTTTTAGTTTGGTATAGTAGTTGGTGTTAGTGTAGTCGTTAAAACGGAAACATGCAAAATATGACTTTAACAAGCTATTACGCGAAAACTATGCGATATATAAAAATTCATAAAAGTCAAATTTAGTCACATTTTGTGTCTAAAATAAGAAAAAAAATATCTGGTACAAATAAAAAATTAAAAAAATGGCGATGAAAATTGCGGTAGACCGCGCCCTTAAGGCCGTGATTAGAGATTATGGCGGAAAAACTTGACTGTTTGCAGGGTTTCAACACACGTTCAGCTTACCAGAAGATGACTGGCTTTGGCTTGTACTTGGAGCTGTTACCCTATTTGACTGAATCAATAAGAATACCGCTATTGTAATATTTTATGCCAGTTATTGGTCTGCAGACAGCTACGTTGTGTCAGAAGTATATCGCCCAATCATTAGGGTTCGGTAGTTTTCGCGAAAAGATTTTTGCAGCACTTCGTTTCAGTATCTTACGTGCGCACCTGCATCTCTGTTATGTGGTCAGTGATTGGATGCCGTAACACCCAGCGTGTGGATGTTAAACCCGTAAATCACAGACGTGATGTGTGGCAGTTATCCGTGTACTGATTGGCACAGCCAAATGAATAACGACTCTGCACAAAAACACTCTGGCAATAGCAATGAAGTTGAGCTGCAGGTGTGCACGTGAGGCACTGAAACAAAGTGGGGCAAAAATCTTTTCGCGAAAATTACCGTGCCCTACCAGTCATACATGTTGCAAAAAACTAGAGCGTTTTCAAGGGCATGTTGGCACAAAACATTTTCGCGATATACCATCATTAGAGGCACGATTATTTCGCGTATTCATTAGGGAACAGCGTAGACTTCTCAGACTTATACACACACTGGCCAAAGTCAAATAACCATTGGCTTCTAACCGTAATACGTGTTACCACTACGACTTGTTTCCCTATTTATAACTGGCTTGCAGTCGTCAAAGATGTGTTGAAACAGGTGTCGTCTAATCACAGAAGGAGTAGTGAAGTAAACAATATTGGCATTCAACCTAACCTAGAATTAACACGAGACATAATCGTGCCTCTAACCATCATCTCCAGCCATGATACACAATTTGAGTCAGTGATTATTGGTGAAAAGAATTCTGCAACAACTTGTTTCAATGCGTTGCGTGCACACCTGCAACTCTGGTTCGTGGTTATTGGCAGAATATAATAGGGTAGAGGAGTGGCTCATTTGACTGTACTAATCAGAACAATGTTACCGCACGCCCGTGATTTACAGGTAGGACCCCGAGACGCCGAAAGTTAAAAACTTCCAATCACTGACCTAGAAGCAGAGTAACAAGTGTTCACATAAGGCATTGAAACAAATTGTTGCAGAATTCTTTTCAACAAAAATCACTGGCTCTAGCCATAATTTCTACTGCTTTTACGATACTAATTTTTTAAATATTTAACGAGAGTATATATAAAAAAAGTGTTGAACAGTTTTGTTAAAAACTGAGTGTACTATGTCAACTATTTTTTTCAAAGCAAAATACGCAATGATTTCAGGTAAATATGCAATTATGGAAATTTTAATTAATGAACTAATTAGCCAAATATATAACATTTTAATGAACTGATTTGCCAAATATATAAAAAGTTTTCTCTAGAAAAAATTGGGCAACAGTTTCTTGATATTTGCCCTCGTTAAGGAATTAAAAAAAAAATTATAGTGAAAGCAGTACAAATGATGGATCATGGCTTTGATGGCCATAGGTAGTTTTTTTTTTTCACATTGATGGAAAGAAAAAAAATTGAAGCATTGTTTTGAGAAAAATTAAAGACAAACAGCAGTCGTATGACGCACAATTCTATGTAGGAATTTTGCAAAATAATGTACCGTTCGTTCGTAAAAAAAAAAAAGAGTGGCTTAGTTTCAGGCCTTTTTTCGTAACAAAATGGTTGACACAGGACGCGAAAACGCTTAGGTTTATTGTTACACAAAAGATCGCCAATTATGGTATATTTATGAAATAACAATGTAGGGACTTTTCGATATGAAAATTTATGTTACTTGAAAAGCATATTTTGAAAATTACTGTAAAACTACCGGAGTAGTTTATTATTACTATTATTATTAGAATAGTAATTTAACTCCCTATCTTTCATTTAAACCAAAATCTTGCGTTAATTTTATTACATAGATTAAATTATAAGGTAAAGGGGGCAAATAAGGCCCCTTACGGAACAATGGTTAATAACTATTTAGATATTAATGATATACAAAAATGTGTAATGGGTTAAATTATTGATTGTTTGTCTTCTGCATATATATTGTACAAACTTGCCGATACAAAAAAGTTCTGGTTACTTTATAAATAAAAACACAAACATATGTAACTAGGCCATATTACTTGCAGCAGTATATAATAAAGCCCATGTTAAAAATACGATAATCAATCCAAAATATATCCAGAAGATTGAAAATTCTTCACATTTAAAAGACCAAAATATAAAAGAATGATAAACAATTGTATTTCTTACATACAAAAATGAAAAACACTTTTAAATTAAACTTATTTTATTGCAATTTTTAGTTAGACTTTAATTAAACTTATGACTATTAGTAGACACTACAGATTCAGAGTAATAACGCAGATTTGTTTAAAGTTTGAACAAGTTAACTATCACAAATATATTCTTATTGTATAGCACTGCTTTAAGTCCTTAATAAAAAAACAATCACACAAAAACGCCAATTAAAATTTATAATGGATAAGGAAAAGAAACATATTGCATCAATTGGATTGTGAGGAATAAGTCAAAGTCTTTAAATCCATTACATACTTCGTCAGAAATAGTAAAATAAAAACGAAACAAATTAAATTCCAGTAGTTTCAGATTTTTCACACTTATATGCCTCTATAACTAACTGTAACTTTCCCAGTCATTAATTTAGAAAGTCAAAACTGTCAATGACGTTAACTATCGTATCTATCAATTGAAACTATCAACCGAAATTAAAAATAAAATAACTACAAACAATAAAGTTAAAGCTTAAAATGAATTGGTGATAATAATAAACCTCAGTAGTTACTCATTACGTTTAGGACATCGCCATCAGCTGTAAGTCCAACACATTTCTCGCGGATCAAGGTATTGCATGAAAGACATGTCCTCATGTCTGCAACAAAATCTTGCCTAACACCGCACAGCTATGGCTCTTCACTAACTTTCGAGCGGTTGGATGAACCATGGTTACAGTGGGTTGGACAGATTCTTTTCCAATGAGATTTATATTCAGGGTTTGAGCTCTGTAGTTAATATCCTTCTTGCGGAGGATTCTGTGACGCTTACGTTTGATGTTTGGTGAGAAATTGTGACTTTAGAAAATTTGCCAATCTTTGAAAGAGTGACATTTCATCATCTGACTCTTCTCGGCGTGTTAAAAGACTGCTATACGTAATATACACAGCTAAAGTTTCTTAAAATCCGATTGAATCTAAAAAAAAATGGCCATATTAGAACAGGTTGTTAAAAAAATTCTCTGGGGAGTGTAAAAACGAAGTCATAGTAACTGATATATTTTCTTCAAACCGTTATTTTTATATGAAAACAAGTACAACACGGACAACATGGAACAGTCCCCGAGTGATTCTTGGTATTTAAATTAAAACAAATATAACGTATTGTACTTAAAATTCCATGGCAGGTAATTAGGCCCACTCAAACACATGTGTGCCTTATTACCTGTTAGCATTACGTTTTTATTTTATTTGCTATGAATAAGAGGAATAATATAAAACGGACTTTCAACGCATGGTTGTGTTGTTATTTAAGTATATATTGACATCCTATTTCGCGTATATGTATTTAAAGTACATAAATTGAAAGGCAGAGGTATTTTAGAGGAGAAAAGTTATAAAATCAAGGTAACACTCACCTCCGCATTCTTCCACGCACGCTCTACAGAAAACAATTGCGACTACAAGTTTGAAACTACTGTCGTTACATAACTTCACTAGTAGCTTTGTGGGATATGCCGCTAGCGAAGATGTTCGCTGGCGGGTAGTATTTTAAACAGCTATTGGGCCTTACTACCTGGTGGGCCTTACTACCGCTTACCACCTTATTTATCGTTGAATGTCGACACCACATGGTGAAACCTGAGACACGCGCATAAAATCTATTTTACTGTGAATATTCTGTAGACCGGAAGTCTTAACTGTTGTATTCATTAAGAAAATTAAAACAATGTAGAAATACGTTTTCTTACGTGATACTTCATTCAGAACTCATGAATTGTATGGAATTATACGAACATTTAAGGCGTCCGTCTGGTATGCCTTTTAAATTTTTAGCAGTGCTGGGACGTGTCGTAATTTTTTTCTAGTGGACGATTTCGTTGGGGATAAGTATGCTAATTCACGAAAAGAAAAGAGATCTCATGCGAGTGCGAAAAGTCACTACGTACCAAAATACCACACTCAATATGAATGCTGTTTCGAAGCCATCAAGCACAGCTATTAAACATCCTTTCCAAACTAGCGTAAAACAATCGTACGTGGTTGATGACTTTTCAAACCGGGTACTGGTTTATACCTCAATGACTAGGCGAGGATGAAACTGCGGTGGTACGCCATTGTCTTCCGTAGTATGGGGATGAGGATGAGGTGGCAACACAACACCTAGTCCTAAAGTCTGGTAGGTAACAGCAAATTTTCCTTCCCTAGTTGGGAATCAAACTAGGGACTCTTGACCAAAACCACGTAATACATGCGAAATTCAGATACAGCAGTAGGCCTACACATGAACTCTGCCAAAGATGTTCCACCAATAATAATGGTCACTGCATAAAGTAACGTATGTCCCATAGTAAAACCGGTTCGACGGAAAGCTTGCACGCCAGTTCAGTGATGATACGGCATATGATGCGCGTGTCACTGTCGCCATTAAGAGTACTGTGTACTGGTTTGAAATGTCCGTGTTTGACGCGCGGTAACAGCGGAGTGATGAGCCATAGTTAGGGCACAGAATATTTAGGAATACAGAAGTGAAATAGCCTGCAGGATGGTGAACTCGGTCACACACGCCAGCAAAATGGCTTCCCTGGCCAGCAACATGGCGGAAACGCCTACTGCCAATCAGCGTAAGGCAGCTGCCCAGCTAGCCGGCAGCCAGGCCAATAGTAAACCTGTAGTAACATGCAGGATCCAAACACACACGGGGCTGGTATCAACAACCTCGAGCAGCCAATAAGCGGCGAAGTTC
>PNEQ01078311.1:35825-51975 GCA_003012365.1 Medauroidea extradentata | reverse complement strand
GACATGCCACTCGGAACACCTCCATCGTTAACCCGCTGTGACTCACGACGCATCCGCTTCTATCTGCGCTTTGACGTGGCAAGTTCATGTGAGCGTCCGACTGGTAGCTTGTCCCGGCAATCTTTGTGCAGCGACAAGCTACAGTTACAGCAGTCTCGTAACATTGAGTCACGGCTGGAGCACTGGAGCTGTTCAAGTGACTTTTCGCATACACACCTAGCAGCGACAGTGTGTCACTCTTCGAGGAGGAAGGATCAAAGTGGGAAAGCTTGTCACATGTCGCAGCTATTTGGGTGCGGCTTAGTGTATCAAGCACGTACAGAATGCTACGAATTAATGCTTAGCCGACTATTGGTTGTTTTTATTGAATTTTTGGATGTCAAAAGCAATAGTGATAGTAAAGTACACTAATAGTAATAATCAACCTAAATAGTGATAGTTAAGCGCACTAATAGTAATAATCTACCTAAATAGTAATAGTTAAGTCCACTGGTTAATCTACACTACCAGTACATAAACATGTATATTTCACGAGTCGAATTTTTATTAAGAACGATATGTGTTGTGTTATTGTGTAAAGAACTAACAGGAAAATTTAACAGTAAAATTCCTCATAAAATGGTAGGAAATATGTATAAGAATAGTTTGTGCAAATATAGGTTTCCATACTAAATATTACTGGATTTGCTGTCATTAAGTAGAACGAATTTAACGTTTAGTTACAGAATGTACTGGATTATGATGTATAGAGTTGGCAACATTGCAGGGCAGTGTATGAGGGGAGAGGGTAAGATGACGGAAGGTGCAGTTTATGAGAGTGGATAAATAAAGAGAGTAGTTTAAACACAACAACTGGCGACGAGGATGGGATGTGGTTTATTTCGTGGCAGTAAATAAATATAACCATAGTTATGGGTTTAATTGGCCATATTGGCGAGTATGATGAAGACAAGGAAGATTTTAGTTCATACCAGGAACGTCTGTCACAGTTATTTGTGGTCAACAACATTAAGGATAACGAGCAACAAGTGGCATTGTTTATTACGGTTATGGGACCTAAAACTTACGGTTTTTTTGAAGAGTTTATTGGACCCAGAAGTTCCAACCACAAAATCATTCGAAGCTTTGGTGCAAATATTAACCAAACATTTTTCGCCTACCAAACTAGTGATTGCGGAACGTTTCACATTCAACAAACGGGACCAAGAACCAGGAGAATCAGTGTCGCAGTATGTGATCCAGCTGAAGAACTTGGACAAATCCTGTAAATTTGGAGATTTCTACGATGATGCGCTACGAGACCGCCTTGTTTGTGGGTTACAGTCTTATATCATACAACGCAAGCTGCTGATAGAAACGGACCTAACCTTCAATAAAGTGTGTACTATCGCCACAAGCATGGAACTCGCAGCCAGTCAGACTAGGATGATTCAACCTGCAAATTCAGAAGTAGTACACAGAGTAGCGACGAATGTGTCTGGTAGACAAAATGCACCAGGAAGAAGTAGCAGACGATATCAAGGAACTTTTGACGAGGGAAGTCATGACAGGAAGAAAGAACAACCTAATGTACTCAGCAGGAGGGCAAAAATGTACATGCTGCGGGCGAATAGGTGCGCCTCCAAGTGGCAAATGCCCGGCTTATCAATGGACATGTTATTCGTGTGGGAAAATAGGACATGCGGCACGTACGTGTTTGAGTAAAAATGTTAAAAACATCGCAGCCGAGTAAGTTGAAGACGTGTATACGCACAGTTCGGTAGAACTCAAAACTATTGTAGCGATGCCACACAATAGACGTGTAAAGGAGACAGGAGCTGTATACATCTGCAGGGTAAATAATCCTCTTACAGTTATAGTTTCAGTGGAGGGTAGTCGCCTCAGAATGGAAGTGGACAGTGATGCTAGTATGTCAGTGATGTCGGTCGCAACGTATAAAGATGTTTTCCATCATATTCTCATGGAGAGATGTCAGCTCACACTAAAGGCGGTTACGGGAAATAACTTAAAAGTATTTGGACAAATTGTGGTCACAGTGGCAGGATCACAGGGAAGTGTGCATAAACTACCCATAGTGATTGTGGCTGGCAGACCTGCAATGCTACCATTGTTGGGTCGTGACTGGTTGGATGTGATTATGCCGGAATGGAGAACCACATTACAACGCTCTGGAAAAACACCACAGGAGGATCAGCACAACATGGTTGGGGAGCAGAAATCACAGGTTAGTTCACAGGATGTGCAAGTAGTAAAGCTTGATCTGTGGGAAGAGGAAATGAAGGGTAAGTTTCCCAAAGTGTTCAATCCTTGTAACAATACTGCCATTAAAAATTTTAAAGCGCACATTCTCGTGAAAGATGAGGTAACCCCTATATTCCATAAGGTCTATGATTTTCCATATCATGTGTTGACAGAAGTGGAACAGGAGTTAGAACAAACAGGGAAAATAGTACCAGTAGCTCACAGTGCATGGGCTAGTCCAATCGTTGCAATCCAAAAAAAAAAAACACAGGGGTATGAGGTTATGTGTGGACTTGAAAGTGTCAGTGAACAGAGTGTTGAACATAGATTCATACCCATTGCCAAAAATAGAAGATATCTTTACACAGTTAGCTGGAGGGGAAGTGTTCACAGTGCTAGATTTGAAAAAGGCTTATCAGCAATTGGAGGTAGGGCCAGAGTCGCAGAAGTATCTGACCATAAACACACACTTAGGTTTATTTCAGCGGACGAGGCAACCTTATGGCATGGCAAGTGCTCCTGCCATTTTCCAGTCAGTGATAGATAGGGTACTTCATGGCCTACCTGGAGTGTTCTGTTACTTGGATGATGTATTGATTGTTGGAAATCAAGAGAGGATTGCAAAGAAAGGGTGTACAATGTGTTGAAACGTTTGAACGAATACAATATCAGAGTCAACCTGGAAAAATGTCAGTTCTTCCGGGAGTCTGTGCAATATTTAGGTCATAGCATTGATAAAACGGGGGTACATCCAACAGCAGAGAAAGTAGAGGCCATTCACAGTGCAGCAACGCGCAAAAAAATATTAAACAGCTAAAATCCTTTTTGGGATTGTTGCAATTTTATCACAAATTTTTACCCATGTTGTCCAGTCACATTAAGCCTCTGTACTGGCTAACTCAAACAGGCAAGCCCTGGGAGTGGAATGAGGAACGCAGTAAGGCATTCAAATGGACTAGAGAGAGCTGGACATCAAATCAGGTCCTAACCTTCTTTAACCCTTCATTACCCATAGTGGTGGCCTGTGATGCTTCACCATATGGTGTGGGTGCAGTCCTGAGCCATAGAGTACAGGGTGTCGAACAACCAGTGCTGTTTGCATCGAGCACCTTATCCAAAACAGAGAAAAACTACTCGCAGATAGACAGAGAAGCTTTGGCCATTATTTTTACAGTCAAGCGGTTTCATAAATATTTATATGGACATGAATTCACACTGGTCACAGATCACCAGCCACTAAAAAAGTTGTTAGGGCATGACAAAGCAATTCCTACCCTAGCACATGCAAGATTGCAGAGGTGGGCAGTAATTCTACCAGCTTATAATTATGTTATAGAATATCATAAAGGGTCACAGATGTCTAATGCAGATGCCCTGTCTCGACTGCCTGCACCGAGCACTACAGGAGATGAGCAGGTCTTTGCTGTTACATTTCTCCCAGAAATTCCTGTCACCAGTGCACAAGTCAAAAGTCTAACTCTTAAAGACCCAGTGTTGCGTAAGGTGTGTGAGCTCACACAAGAAGGTTGGCCTCACTATGTTCAGGACCTTAATTTGAAACCTTTCTTTGCAAGACGACACGAAATGAGCCTGCAAGAAGAGTGTCTTTTATGGGGCAACCGGGTGGTATTCCCCAAAACCTTGCAAGCAGAGGTGTTAGATATGCTACATGAAGAACACCCAGGAATAGTCAGAATGAAAATGTTAGCACATGCTGCGGTATGGTGGCCACAAATTGATTCGGACATTGTGACAAAAATAAGAGAATGTGAAGCATGTCAGTGCACACAAACGGTGAGGCAAGACATCCCTTCAGTATCGTGGCCAAAAACAACTGTATGGGAGAGACTGCATGTAGATTTAGTTGAGTATGAGGGGGTATCAGTGTTGGTATTGGAAGACAGCTATTCCAAATGGATTGAAGCATGGCTGATGAACCACACAAATGCACAGGCTGTGATATCAAAGATCAGATCTTGTTTTGCTATATTTGGGTTACCCGCTGTGTTAGTATCAGATGGTGGTCCACCCTTTAATTCAGAGGAGTTCAAGCACTTCGGTACAGAAAATGGTATCAAGATGCTGAAGAGTCCTCCATACCACCCTAAATCAAATGGACTAGCGGAGAGGGCAGTACAAACAATAAAGCAGGCTCTGAGGAAACAAGTAATCGAAGGTACTGACAAGAACAAGAGCTTACCCTTACAACATCGATTAGACAACCTACTGTTTGTGTATAGGAACACACCATCTACGGTAACAGGGGTAAGTCCAGCAGAAATGATCTTTCAATGCAAGCCTTTAACAAAACTTTCATTGCTAAAGCCAAGTCAAACACTCATAACAACTCAGTCATATAGTCGAGGACCTACAAGAAAAGGAGGCAGGATCCCAGTGTACAACGGGGGAGATTAAGTTTTAGTTCGAACAGTTGAGAACAAAAGGAGAAGGTGGATACCCAGTAGAGTGGTCAGAGTTCTTAGTCCTATGACTTACAGTGTGGCCCGGCCAGGTCGAAACAAAACAGAGAGAGTAGTCCATACAGACCAGTTAAGGCGATCACACCTGGATGATAGTAAACACCCTCCAGTGCAACACAGTAAGGTTGAATTGCAGGAAAACAGTTGGGAATCAGAGCCATGGGGTTGCAGGAGGCAGACAGGAGCATCATCAATAGAAACAGAAGTGTACTGCAGGGATGAAACGAGCACCGTACAAGAAGAGGTGATACAGGAAGATGGCAAGCCACAGAATCCTCAGCAGTCTCCTAGCACAAGGTCAGAAAATTCAAAGGACAGTGGGGTAGCTGGTAGTCCTCCATTCGGAGGATTTGAAAATAAGACATTAAAGCATTCACAGAGAGAGATTAGATGTCCTGTGAAGCTAAATTTATGACATTATGTGGGTAGTAAATTTGTTGTGGGAAGGTTTAATACTGTATTATTTTGTGACTGTTATTGTTGGTGTTGAGGGCATTCATTTGCACATGGGTGAAAGTTTGTATTGCTTGTAATCTTTTATGTTGGTGTTAAGAGCATTTATTAGTGAAAATTCAGAAGTATACTTCTTGATGTAAAAAAATTATGATGACAGAAAGGGATTGTTATGTATAGAGTTGGCAACGTTGCAGGGCAGTTTGTGTGGGGAGAGGGTAAGATGGCGGAAGGTGCAGTGTATGAGAGTGGATAAATAAAGAGAGTAGTTTAAACACAACATGAATAAATGCACTTATAAAATAAGAAATCTGCATTATTTTCGTTATGTACAGTTAAAAAGTAACAAATTTAAGGACAAAAATGTTTGCACCAGATGAGATTTGAACTCCCAGTACCCTACCTCTGAGCTATCACGACACTTACCGGTATGAGTGGATTTATTTATTTATTTATTTATTTATTTATAATAGGTCCCAATGAGCCAAGGCTCGCTTTTATAAATACATATTTATTTGAATGCCTTGCAATACACACAATATTGCAACGTCTTTTTTACGCAAATCTAATATTTGCGGTTTAATGTTGCTTGTAGAAATAATTCCCCTCCTCTTAGGCCTGATAAAATATTATTGCGGTATATAATGTCTTAAACAGTACAATAAACACACAATGCGAGTTTTTTTACACACAAAGTTTGAATTTGACCGTTTTAAATTAAGTAACTAGTACTTACGACTAAATAAATTATCAATGTAGGCTTATAATAAGTATGTTAGTGTAAAATACCCATTACATGCCATAAGCAGCATATATAAAACAGACGTCGTCTTATATTTTAATGGTCCGCCATGTTTATTTCCACTTAGCCAATCGTCAAACCTACCCTTGGTCCGGACAGGACTAACACGCAATGATCCTCGGACTAGCGTTAGTCCGCATCTATGAATAAGACAAACAATATTACGAGGAAAATCCCGCACTGGTCCGGGTCTAAACGACTATGCATAAGCCCCTAGAAGAAATTAAAGCTGTCATGTTACATGTATCCTTCCCTCTTCCCAGCCACTCTCTTATTTTATGATGCCATTGCCTAGTGATAGGCAAAATCGAACGATTTTCAAAATAGATTGCCATTCGAATGATGGTATTAAAATCACTTTATCATTCAGAGGGTAAAATTCTGTTACAACTCGGTTCACTCTTAGCTCTAACTTTTTTACACCCACAAAACAGATAAAATATTTCCCGTTATGTTGCCTCAAATATGTATCTCATTTATAAGTTTTGCTTGCCAAAGTGAGTATAAGTAACCCGCCGAAAAGAACTTACCGGGTAGGTTACATCTACTACGTGGTAGTATAAAGTTACGTTCGTTTTCGTTCTTACTTTCCTCAGCTAAAATAATGTGACGTTACACAACATTTACGTGCGATCCCTACCTCTCGAGTAAGGTGTTAGCAGACGAAAGTTGCCGTTTGTAACGAAAAATAAATAAAACGACTGTTTGAAATTGAATGTGCCGTGTTCATATTATCGACGATACACACGAAACGAATACAGTAAGTAATATAAATAAAATTACGTGTAAAAATGTGCTCTGAATGTCTTATTTAGTAAGATGTTTAACGTGTGTAAAATTATAAGGTTTTTTTTCGATTCCCGCCATCTTAAAACCCTAACAGCACCTGCACTACAAGCTTTTATCACAACCCTGGATAAGCTATGTGATCAACAAGACAGGTACATTATCTAACTTCACCTGTGATAAAGATCGTCACCTGTGAGTAGTTTTCTTGACCGACATCAATTAAGGGCTTGGGCCTGAGTTTCTCTCCCCGTGCATAGAGCTGTCTGGTTTTGTAGTACTAGAATCCACCACCACGTAGCATATTTTGTTTGAGCCCATTTTTACCATATTATAGGAAGATGGCAGCACAAGCGTGGCACAGGAGCAGGATCTAGGCGTTTCGCATCGGTATTGGGAAATAGTGGCACAAAGGGAGGGAGGAGGGAGAGAGAGAGAACACAAGCGAGAAAGAAAGTCTTCATGCAGGACTATGGTTGATGACTAGTGAGGGGAGTGGGGGAGCCGATTTCAGGGCTGGGAGTGACGGTACTTGTCTGGTTCATGTGATGTTGCTGGGAGCCAGGAGTTGAGCAAGGTTGGTTGTCAACAGAATCTCTACCTGCTACCCTGTCATCCGAAAGTTTAGGGTGTGTGTCCTCATGCTCCTTGGTGTAACTCCGCGCACACGAACGCACATTATATGCGGAACAACTTCAATGTTTAAATCCGCGGCAATTTCGAAGTAATTGTACTGTCACTGAAAACAGATGCATTTAGGAACCAAAATGAATTTGCAGTAATTTATCACAATTACAATTCGTTTATTCTAGCAAGATATGCAGGTCGATGAGATAAATGGTAAAAGTTTACAGACAATCAAGTAAATATACCTTGGGTAAACATGCTGCATCGGACATTATTATCAACATTCTATATTTTACTTTGAGTTAAAATGCACTTCGAAAGCATTTTACTGTTAGCAAAACAGTCGTAAAATAATACAATCTAATATGAAAATAAGTAGAATAAAAAATACAGTATCAATTATCTTGTAAAACTCTAGTGTGCATAAAAAAAACTTAAAATAAATGTATACAAATGCAATGCAAGATAAATTGGCTGAGCTTTTGCAATAAACATAATTATTTTCACTTTTTTGCCTACTTTCCGAAGGAATGAGATCAACTGCATGCATATGTGTGTGTATGAATGTGTGTGTCTCCTCTAAAAACTTTTAAGCTCGTATACCAAATGTAATCAATCGAAGTACACATATACTACCTGTTAAATTGATTTGACTTTTATTTATTTGTTCGTGCCATATTAATCTTTTTTCAAAACGGTAGCCATTTTTATAATTTTCTAGTAAGTTTTCACATGTAACAAAATCATTTTTCCGAATTTCATCAAACTCTGTACATATTTAGTACTACTTACTAAGGTGACTAGACTTTTGTGTGTTTTTATTCACGTCAAGATCATTACATAAAAATGGCTGCTATTTGAAAATTTTTGTCACATTCAGATTTCTGAATAACCAATTTTCAGAATCTCGCCAGACTCGGCAGCGTACACATAAGAGTAAAATTGCTGTATTTGTGTTCATGCCCCTTTCATATTTACACAGTGGCGAACTTTTGAAATTTTCTTCATTAATAGAGATATCTAGACAAACCGTAATCAAGATATATAGTATAACAATTTGAGTTTTATGTGTACGCATGAACATTTTTTGATAACATGACATTGTTATCGTGCAAACGCAACAGACTACAGCACACATTTCATTTACGACGGCAGACACAGTTATTCGTCCAAAATTGTTAACAAGTTACAATGTTTACCTTTGATACAGGTAATATGCTACATGATGCTCTCGGTTGTGTTTTCAATTAAGTAATCAATTATTTTACACGAATGACTGAAAAATGACCTTTTGCATTATAAGATGTGCGTCTGCATGTAAACGTCCATGCCATGCTGATCGGACTCCATTTCTTACTTTGCATGGTGCCTCGAAATATTAAGATCCGAAATCAACTTAGATGATGTTGCTTCTGCTGTGTGTGACAACAATAGATAATTTTTCACCGAATATCAGCAACATATCTAAGAATAAGTTTGGTATGAAGGAAAAATTATTCTGTCGACTGGATTCGTTGTCTATTTAATGACCTGCCAAATAGTTTTCGTTATCTTCAGTAAAATATAAAATGAATTTCAGTATTTCCTTATGTTACTTTTTTGTTTAGTTTCGTTCCTATGTTTTTAATAGTGTAGTTCCAAAACCGATTATTTTTATACAACAGTGTTGTACAAGTGATCGTAATACAGATCTTTATGTTAAGCCTGACAAATGTAACATTTTTTTATATTTATTGAAATGCACTTAAATAACAGTGTCGCAATCGAAGGAATGCCCCAATGGAAGAGCGTTGCAGACTTTATGGCATTTTAGAATCTTGAGGGTCTATTAATTAGGGACCGGTGATTTTCGCGAAAAGAATTTTGCAACATCTTGTTGACATGTCTTATGTGCACACCTGCAGCTCTGCTTCGTAGTGAATGATTGAATGTTTTTACTCTCTGTGTCTTGTGGCTCTACCTGCTAATAACAGATGTGTGGTGTCGTAGCAACCTTTCTTTGATTGGCACAGTCAAATAAGTGACGCCTCTGAACAATGACATGCTGCCAATAACTACCAAGCAGTGCTACAGGTGTATATGTAAGGCTTTGAAACAAACTGGCGGAAAAATCTATTCGCGAAAAGCACCTTTCCCTACCTATACTCTTTCATGTTTGTCTGTAATCTGCGAAATAAATCTACGACATAGACATGCTAGGAAATTAGCACCCGTTTCTTATATATGCTTGTGTTTACAATGCCACTGTATGCCTCTTTTCTCGTGAAATAAAGTCAACGATAACTAATACGTAATGACAGGATATTTGTTAATCACCTGCCATTTGTATTTTTACCATAAAAAGTTACACAACGTTTATTAATGTATCCTACTTGTCAAATAACGGGATATTGTTTTATTCTCCGACTAGCTCAGGCTCAGTCTTTGGAGAGAAGGGGCAAAGACTCATGTATGTTACGAATAAACATGTACATACACGGGGTTTCTGCAGGTCGTCCTCGGAAAAGTTTGAATCTCAAGGCACAAAGAACTAAGATAAGGGTGGGTTTAGGTTAGGTATGGTTAAGGTTAGGTGGGGTTATGTAGGCTAAGGTTACATTGGGTTAGGTTGGTTTAAGTTATGTAGGATTATGATGGGTTAAGACATGTAGGGTTAGCTTGAGGTTATGTAGGTTAAGGTTAGGTAGGGTAATGTTAGGTCGGATTAACTTAGATTTGGTTAGGTCGGATTAGCTTAGATTGGGTTAGGACAGATTAGCTTATGTTGGGTTAAGTTAGGTAAGGTTGTGTTAGGATTGGTTGGGTTATGTCAGATTGAGTTAGGTCAGGTTGATTAAGGTTGAGTTAGGTTAGGTTGGGTTGAGTAAGGTTGGTTTAGGTTAGGTCGGGTTGAGTAAGGTTGGGTTAGGTTGGGTCAGGTCAGGTTGAGTAAGGTTGGGTTAGGTTAGGTCAGATTGAGTAAGGTCGGGTTAGGTTAGGTCGAGTTAGACTAGAATGGGTTAGGTTAGTTTATGTTAATTAGGGATATCTTAGTTGTATGTCATTCCAATGCATGCTGAAGCAACTCAGTGCAATAAAGTTCAACCTAGTGCAAGATAGTGCAACCTAGTATAAGAAAGTGCAGTCTAGTGCAAGAAAGTGCAACCTAATGCAAAAAGTGCAACCTAGTGGAAGAAAGTGCAACCTAGTGTAATAAAGTACAACCTAAATTCAAAATATGTTTAGGTTCTTGTAGAATAGGTTGGTTTAGGTTGTATTAAGTAATGTCGAGTTAGGTTAGGTCGAGTTAGGTTAGGTCGAGTTAGTTTATGCCGAGTTAGGTTATGTCGAGTCAGGTAAAGTCGAGTTAGGTTAGCTTAGATCGGGTTAGTCCAGCTTAGGTTAATTAGGGATATTTAAGTTTAATTAGTCATTTTAATGCATGCTAAAGGAATTCAGTTCAAGGGCAACTTAGTGCAAAATAGTGCAACTTAATGCAATAAAGTGCAACATAGTGCAAGAAAGTGCAACGAAGTGCAATACATGTAAAAAAGTTTAGGTTAGGTCGGGTTAGGTAAGGTCGGGTTAAGTAAGGTCGGGTTACATAAGGTCGGGTTAAGTTTGGTAGAGTTAGGTTTGATCGAGTTGGGTTTGGTCGGGTTAGGTTAGGTCAGTTTAGGTTAGTTCGGTTTAGGTTAGGTTAGGTCGGGTTAGGTTAGATCGGGTTAGGTTAGGGTAGGTCAAGTTAGTTTAGGTCGGGTTAGGTTAGGTCGGGTTACGTTTGTTCGGGTTAGGTTTAATTAGGTCGGGTTAGGCTAGCTTAGGTTAATTAGGGATATTTAAGTTTAATTAGTCAATTTAGTGCATGATAAAGGAATTCCATGCAAGTGGAACTTAGTGCAAAACAGTGCAACTAATTGTAATAAATTGCAACACAGTGCAAGAAAGTACAACATAGTGCAAGAAAATGCAACATAGTTTAAGAAAGTGCAACATAGTGCATGAAAGTGCTACACAGTGATAGAAATTACAAAATGGCAAAATAGTGCAAGAAAGTACAACATAGTGCAATAAAGTGTAACTAAGTGTAAGAAAGTGCAACTTAGTGCATTAAAGTGCAACTTAGAGCAACAAAATTGCAACTTAATGCAAGTAAGTGCAATGTAGTGCAAGAAAGTACAAATTAGTGCACGAAAGTGCAACGAAGTGTAATACATGCAATAAAGTTTAGGTTTGGATGAGTTAGGTTTGGTCTGGTTAGTTTAGGTCGGGTTAGGTTAGGTTGGGTTAAGTTAGGTCGGTTAAGTTAGGTCGAGTTAGGTTAGGTCGGGTTAGGTAAGGTCTTGTTAGGTTAGGTAGGGTTAAGGTGATGGCAGATTAGGTTAGATTGGGCTAGGTTTGGTTGTGTTAGGTCGGGTTAGGTTAGGTCGGGTTATGTTAGGTCGGGTTAGGTTAGATCCGGTTAGGTTAGGTCGGGTTAGGTTAATTAGGGATATTTAATTTTATTAGTTTCTTTAATGCATGCTAAAGAAATCCAGTGCAACTTAGTGCCAATCAGTGCAACTTAATGCAATAAAGTACAACATAGTGCAAGAGAATGAAACTGAGTGCAAGAAAGTGCAACATGGTCCCAGAAATTACAAAAGTGCAAAAGAGTGCAAGAATGTTCAACATAGTGCAATAAAGTGTTACTTAATGCAAGAAAGTACAACTTAGTGCAAAAAGTGCAGCTTAGTGCAATAAAGTGTAAATTAGTGCAAGAAAGTGCAATGTAGTGCAAGAAAGTGCAACTTAGTGCACAAAAGTTCATAGAAGTGCAATACATGCAATAAAGTTTAGGTTAGGTTGGGTTAGGTCAGGTCAGGTTAGGTCAGGTTGAGTTAGGTTAGGTCGGGTTAGGTTAGGGTAAGTCGGGTTAGTTTAGGTCGAGTTAGGTTATGCCGAGTTAGGTTATGTCGAGTTAGGTTTTGTCGAGTTTAGTTATGTCGAGTTAGGTAATGTCGAGTTAGGTTAGTTACTTAGGGATATTTAAGTTTAATTAGTCAACTTAATGCATGCTAAAGGTATTCAGTGCAAGTGCAACTTAGTAAAAACTGTGCAATGTAACGCAATAAAGTGCAACATAGTGCAAGAAAGTGCAACATACTGCAAGAAAGTGTAACTTAGTGCAAAAATGTGCAACATTGTGCCAGAAATTACAAGATTTCATAATAGTGCAAGAAAGTGCAACATAGTGCAAGAAAGTGTAACTTAGTTCAAGAAAGTGCAACTTAGTGCAAGAAAGTGCAACTTAGTGCAAGAATGTGTAACTTAGTGCAAGAAAGTGTAACTTAGTGCAAGAAAGTGCAACTTAGTGCAAGCAAGTGCAACTTAGTTCACTAAAGTGCAACAAAGTGCAATACATACAATAAAGTTTAGGTTGGGCTAGGTTAGGTCGGGTTGGGTTAGTTTGTGTTAGGTTAGGACACATTAGGTTCGGTCGGGTTAGGTTAGGTCAGTTTAGGTTAGGTTAGGTCAGTTTAGGTTAAGTTAAGTCGGGTTATGTTAGGTCGGGTTAGTTTAGATCGGGTTAGGTTTGGTCGGGTTAGATTTGGTCGGGTTAGGTTTGGTCAGTTTAGGTTAGGTTAAGTCGTGTTAGGTTAGATCGGGTTAGGTTAGGGTAGGTCGGGTTAGTTTAGGTCGGGTTAGGTTTGGTCGGGTTAGATTTGGTCGGGTTAGGTTAGGTCTGTTTAGGTTAGGTTAAGTCGTGTTAGCATAGATCGGGTTAGGTTAGGGTAGGTCGGGTTAGTTAAGGTCGGGTTAGGTTAGTTCGGGTTAGGTTAGGTCGGGTTAGGTTAGGTCGGGTTAGGTGAGGTTGGCTTAGGTTAGGTCGGGTTAGTTTAGGTAGGGTTTGGTTAGGTCGGGTTGGGTTAGGTTAGGTAAGGTCTGGTTAGGTTAGGTAGGGTTAGGTGAGGGCGGGTTATGTTAGGTCGGGTTAGTTTAGGTCGGGTTATGTGAAGTTAGGTAGGGTTTGGTGAGGTTAGGTAGGGTTTGGTGAGGTTTGGTAGGGTTAGGTTAGGTCCGGGTTAGTTTAGGTCGGGTTAGTTTTGGTCGGGTTAGTTTATATCGGGTTAGTTTAGGTCGGGTTAGGTTAGGTTAGGTCGGTTTATGTAAGGTCGGGATGTGTTGGGTTAGGTTAAGTCGGGTTAGGTTAGGTCGGGTTAGTTTAGGTAGGGTTTGGTTAGGTCGGGTTTGGTTAGGTCGGGTTAGGTTAGGTCGACTTAGATTAGGTCGGCTTAGTTTAGGTGGAGTTAGGTTAGGTCGGGTTATGTAAGGTTAGGTCGGATTAGGTTAGGTCGGTTTAGGCTATATTATGTTGATTAGGGATATTAAAGATTAATTAATAAATTTAATGCATGTTTTAGGAACTCAGTGCATGTGCAACAAATTGCAAGAAAGTGCAAAACAGTTCAACTTAATGCAATAAAGTGCAACCTAATACAATAAAGTGCGATTTAATTTAATCAAGTGCAACTCTAGTGAAATAATGTGCAACTCTAGTGCAATAAAGTGCAGCTAAGTGCAAGAAAGTGCATCCTAGATTAGTGCAAAATATATTTAGGTTGTGGTAGAGTGAGTTGGGTTAGGTTAGGTTGCATTAAGTTAGGTCGGGTTAGTTTAGTCGGGTAAGGTTAGGTCGGGTTGAGCAAGGTCGGGTAAGGTTAAGTCGCTTTAGTTTTGGTCGATTTGGTTGAGTCTGTGTCGGTTAGGTTAAGTTTATGTTACTTTGGGATTGGTTGGTTTTTGCTACAATAAAGTTAGTGCAACTTAGGGCAAGAAAGTGCAACATTAATTAATAAGCGCACAATACTTTTAGGTAGGAGTATAATGGGTTTGATTAGGTTTGTTAGGTTAGGTTGCATTAAGTGAGGTTTACTTATATTTTACGTCTATATAATATAAATTGTGTATAAAATAATAAATAATTTAAAATTTGATGTGTATTATGTACTGTACTACTATATATACTATTTGTTATACAGAGTGTAAATAAAAGTATGTTACAAACTTCGTGTGGTTATTCCTTTTCTATATGAGGTACAGTTACGTAAGACGACTTTTCGCTTAGCACACTTCGTAAGGGAGCAATACGCCCTCAAAAAACGAATTTCAAACTAGTTTATTGGTACAAAATTCTAAACAACATAACATTAAATCATAATTCGCTGGATACTGTGTTCTGCAAACACTTATCGACAGTCCGTGAAAAATGTGTTTCAAATAACTTACACCGTCATCAAAATAATGGGGGTGGTCACCCCCTTTTAGGCTTAGACATTGGTGCCATCAGATTTTATGGACATGCACTGCTATAATTTGTATCAAGAGACCACGATGAACAAAAATGGTCATATTGTTGTTACACTGTAAAGTGAAGCATTTACAAGAAAATGGGCAAGACAGTGTTAGGGGACTGCCACGTAGGCAATGCGTAGTACACAGGTGGTGTGGCTGAACGACGCGGTAGTTAATGACAAATGCGTACCCCAAGCTAGTTGATAGGCGTGCGCACAGGTAGGGCCGGGTGGGCCTAGGCCCTACCTAAAGTTTCGACGGGGCCCTTTGAGCAGGGCATAAAAAATATTAATTTATATATTTAATTACATTTCCTACTATCAAACACGCCAGTCGGCCGGCAGCGCGTACCTACAGACACCGTAATAACCGTCAACAATGCACATTTATCAGGTCCGCTCTGTGTGTATTTAATGACGCTGTGGCTAGGCTCTGAGGGTTGAGGAGCTCCACTTGGACTACATAGGACGTGCCGGGTGCCGAGCTTCAGCTGCTTGATGCGCCGGGCCGTGCCAAGTGCTCAAGCTGTAGCAAGCCAGAGTGGGACAGCGGCCGAGTGTGTCTCTGTTAGTTGAGGTACTTACTATTCATTAATCAGTAGTTTATGGGCGGAATTCGTAACATTGAAATATGCATTTTCCCGACTGAAGTAATTATCTCTAGTTTTACGAACTGTCACAGTGTAACGTGTTTTATGTATTTGTGTGGTGTAACATTTATTTAAATGTTAATTGTTACTGAAATCGGAATGTAAACAAGTAAAAGAGGAGAGAAATTCCGCTGTCGGGTGCACAGAAGAGGAAGGCAATGGCGAGCACGAACGTAATACTTGTTCAATGAATATTGCTGCTGCATTCCGATGTGTTGTTGAAAGGAATGCAATCACGTAAGTGCATTAAACTTATTATTTATTTGATGTTGAAAGCAACTGGAAATGGAATTCTATCACAGATAAAATCATTTCAGTTCATAATGACTTTAGAAATGATACATACAATCCTGATTCTTGTCAATAAGATGAGCAAGATTCTTCATTACCCAGATTTTAACCTCGTGACTGCAGTGGAAGAAGTAGAAACTCTCAAAAGTAGTATGTTGTACTTAAGGAATGAAGAACATTTTAGTGTGGTTTTCAGAGCTGCAGTTTATTTGGCTGACTCCATGGAAATCCAACAGCCAACATTTATAAAGAGAAAAGTACCAAAGAAACTTGATGATCATTGGGAAAACAGTACTTTATTTGATTCTTTGGAGCAAGAGATCAGAATTACCGCATATTTTCCTGTTATTGATTCACTGACAAACGCACTTGAAGAGCGATTTAGTCAAGAATCAAGTGAACTCATGATGTCTGTAGGAAATCTTCTGGACCTAAATACATCTTCACGTGATTATGAAGTGATAACCTACTTATTTGGAGTAAGAATGTCAGATCTATCAGCTGAAA
>PNEQ01078311.1:0-35725 GCA_003012365.1 Medauroidea extradentata | reverse complement strand
GGCTTGGAGACGCTACCCATAATAACATTTACCGTAATTTTTCGCCAGTACTTCAGCTGTTCAGCATCGTGGGGGTACAAGCTATTGTGCTCAAAGAGCATTTTCCATATTAGTTAATGTAAAAACGAAACTCCGATCAACAATGACACAGGATGGACTTGATAATTTGTTGTTGCCTTTTGTGGAACAAAAATTACTGCTGCAATTTCAGTTAACAGAGTCATAGAAGAATTTAAAACACTGGTCCCAGGAGAAAGGAGGCTAACTATTTGAGAAGACTCAAGAAATATGAAAGAACATTTTGGAAACAAGATGAAAAGAAAAGAAATCTCTTCTTTCGTACTGTGAGTTTGTGTATGGCAACTTTGTTCTTACATTTTTGCTATGGGAATTGTTTGAAATATCATAAAAAAAATTTCGTAGTAATGATTCATTTTTGTAATGTTTTCAATTGCATCTGCATCTACAACTTAAATGTTTACAGAATGAATATGTTAAAATTAAAACCATCACTATGTTTATGGGAAAATTTCCTTAATTTTTATGAAAACATTGGATTTTTAATTTTGTTGGCCTAATTTGATGTGTGATTCTCGCTATTCAAATTGTTCTGAACTTATTTGTGCATGCTATTAATTATTTACTTTTTATTTGCCAAATCTTTTTAATGGAATTAAATAAGTACTTAGAATTAAAATAAGGCTGAAAACATATTGACCTCATTTGAATTAAACAGTTATCCCTTAAAAAAAAGACACTTGTTAACAAAACCATGCTTTTTAAAATTTAGCTTAGTCATTAAGGGTAAAAGAGAGAATACTATTCCTGACAACTATTTAATTTAATCAGCAAAAAAAAAAGCCTTTGAATGATATGTATGTGTGGTGTTTTTTTTTTTTTTGCCCCAACTTCAAAATTAAATTCCACACAAATGCATTTTTTGGACACACACATAATTCCAGATTTTTTTTTCTTCGCTCAGTGGTTGTGCACGAGGCCTTGCCATACGGTAATAATCTATCACTGACTATTTTTTTTTTCAAAGCTTAGTGCACCATTTAACCATAAATTTTCGTGGGAGGAGAGGGCCACCGTACTCTGTTTAAAAGGGAAAGTGTTCTAAGCCGATCTTTGTCATCATCTTGCCCCGCCCCTACCAAGGTCTGTCTTCAAAACAAATTGTTTGTACTTCTACCAGGAAAACTACTAAAATAGCTTCATTTGGCATCTTAAAATCTACATTTTCCCAGGGGAGGACCCC
Source organism: Medauroidea extradentata (assembly GCA_003012365.1). Taxonomy (NCBI): domain Eukaryota; kingdom Metazoa; phylum Arthropoda; class Insecta; order Phasmatodea; family Phasmatidae; genus Medauroidea; species Medauroidea extradentata. The sequence continues at coordinate 34,464 of PNEQ01078311.1, read as the reverse complement.
CGGACCCCCCGCTTTAATAGGGAGGATGGGTGCATTTTGGGGCCCTCAAACTCTCTAGGCCCTACCTAAACTTGATGTCTGCGCACGCCTATTAAAACTACAATGCGTCATGGGCGACGTTGTGTGAGCTACGAACAGTTACTGATAGATGGCTGGTGTAGCAGAACAAATTTGTTAGTAAATGTTGCGGGGATATTGAAATGTACTGCAAATGTGTAATTATTCTGCACAGTAGTAGTACGAAACCGAATGAAGTGAACAATGTAATGTACACAAATTAGTATGCGTGTAATGTAAGAAGGGTAAACATTGGAGCACACAATTCTATGTATGCCAGTCACCATTGAAGTTTTTGAATATCATTCCCTCCGTGATGAACAGACGGTTTTGTGTTCTGTACTCTGTAAAAAGTAAGTTGTCTGAGGCCTGGCCCTGATACATGCACACTCCCCACGTCCTCTTCCGTTTAGCGTGTAATGCATGCTGGAGTAACCATTAGACTGCGACGAGGTACACTCTGACGTGCCGGGATATGTGGGCTCGTCATACTATTCACAATAACTGGGTTGCAATCAAAACCAAACGTCCATTAGACAGTGAACATGGAAAGGTACGGGCATGCTGAGCTTACCGATATGGTATTGATTTATGGTGAAGCTAAGTGCTGTGGCAGGATAGCTGCACGAATGTATCGTGAAAGATTTCCACACAGACGGCACCCAGCACATACTATTTTTGCATGAATCGTCCAGCGTCTTCGAGCTACAGCTACTCTCCTGCCACATTTCCGGAACTGTGGTGTTCATGCAACAATGCGGACACCACGATTTGAAGCGGAAGTTCTCGCCCGAGTTGAGGATCAACAGTCAACAAGTACCCGTGTTATTGCAAATGCGGTGGGTGCATCACACATGACAGTGTGGAATGGCTTGCATGAGCAGCAGCTACGCCCCTATCGTGCATGTAGAGAGCAAGCATTACTACCACGTGACTATCAACCCAGACATGATTTGTGTGCGTGGTTTTTGCAGCAGACAGCTCGTGACCCAGAGTTTCCCAGGTATGTTCTCTTTACAGATGAAGCGTCTTTCACACGTCATGGTGTGTACAATGCTCACAACAGCCATGTGTGGGCTGAAGAAAACCCACATGCCAGGGTTGTGCGATTCCACCAAGAGAGGTTTTCGGTTAACATGTGGGCGGGAATAGTCAGTGACACCTTAGTAGGACCGTACATGTTACCAGACCGTCTTGATGGCTAAGTGTACCTACGGTTATTGCAATACACTCTGCCCGAGTTGCTTGAGAACGTACCGCTGCTGATACGTGACCGCATGTGGCTACAACACGATGGGGCACCACCTCACAATGCTCGTGCTGTTCGTGAGTACCTCAACCAAGTATTTCCAGGATGCTGGATAGGCAGGGGAGGACCTGTCACGTGGCCTCCTCACTCCCCTGATCTATCACCCCGGGATTTCTACCTGTGGGGACACATGAAGAGCCTTGTCTACGAGACGCCACTGGACATGGCCGAGGAGCTCGTCGCATGCATCGTTGCAGCAGGCGAAGTGATACGGACGAATGCCAACCTGTTCCAGCATGTGCGACTGTCCTTATTGCATCGTTGCAATGCATGTATTACTGAAGGTGGCCGATCATTCGAGCGCTTGTTGCGGTATTCATGTAAACATGTATCACTTACATGGCTGTGAACGTTTTAATTACAGTTAAGTATTTGCTACACTTGTTTTCAGTACCGTATCATTCGGTGTATTGTGTGTTGCCTAAGTGTCAGCCCACTAAATCTACGTACTGTATTTTGGCCATTTTCTCGGACATGTTTCACTTTACAGTGTAACAACAAGATGCCTTTTTTTTGTTCATCGGGGTCTGTTGATACAAATTATAGCATTGCATGTCCATAAAATCTGTTAGCACCAACGTCTAAGCCGGAAAGGGAGTGATCACCCCCATTATTTTGATGATGGTGTGAGTTATTCGAAACACATTTTGCACGGACTGCCGATAAGTGTTTGTAGAACACAGTATCCGGCGAATTGTGATTTAATGTTATGTTGTTTACGATTTTGTACCAATAAACTAGTTTGAAATTCGTTTTTCGATGGCGTATTGTTCCCTTATGAAGTGTGCTAAGCGAAAAGTCTACTTACGTAACTTTACTTCATTTTCGACAAGGAATCACCACACGAAGTTTGTAACATACTTTCATTTACATTCTGTATATTAAATACTTTACTAAATGCGATGAGGCAGTATGTATGTACGTATGATGTATGTATACATGTATATATAAATTTGTGCGAGTGTGTGGGAGAGGGGGTGTATGTGTGTTTGGTTCGTGTTGTTCCGTCGCTATTTTTAACCTCGTAAGATTTTTATTTATAAACAACGGGCCTCAATGACCCAAAGGTTCTTACAAAAGAGGCAATACATTACAAATTTGCTGGCTAAGCCATGGACATGAGGTGTACGATTGTAGTCTATATTTATTTGATACTTATCTGAAATAAAAACTTAACATTTACATATAACAAAAAAAAATAATAGAAGGAAGAGAGTAAAAAACCTAAATGGATTATATACCCCTACGTGTAAAAAACAATGTGGTAAATGAAGTCTCCTATTGTGCTGCATAAGTGTCAATCTTTTATAAATGTGTTTATATAATTTTTTTAAAGGTTAATAATATATAAATGTTTGCACCCAACTTATACAATTTTCTGACTTCTTGCAATAATTTTAATGTATTTTTGAAAACTTGAAATTGTTTGTTATATGTATAAAATAACTTGTATTTGCTTTGTTTTTGGTGTAGTTGTGTCAGTCTTGAAATTTTCTTTAAGTATTTGTAACAAGTTATAACTAGAGATGGTAAAATTTCGCGAATTCAATTACCTGCATGTTAGAATCAAATATCCTATGCATACTCTAGCCCTGTATATTTGTTCACTATTCGTCCACTGAGTAGCAGCTAGTGAACAAATGGTCGGGACTTGAGTATGCATAGGATATATGATTCTAACATGCAGGTCATTGAATTCGCGAAATTTCAACATCTCCAGTTATAACCTATCCATTCTGATGTATTTATGACAACTCCATCTCTAGTAAGCGCTAGAAATACGAGAGGTTATGTAAATAGATAAATAAAGATAGGACGCATCATAATCGGGACTTTTTATAACCGCCCTATAATGCATATTTCAGTGATTCCTGAGTTACAACTGTGATATTGTTTTCCATTAAAATTCCTAAGCACTCTATTTTTTCTTACGTTAACGTGATACGAATTACTTACAATAACTCAAGTTTTCTTTTCCTCGAAATTCTCTTCTTTCCACTCCACATTTTTTTTCGCTCGTCTTGCATTACTGAGGACCTAGATCCTGCACAGAACCTGTCCGACAAGCACGCAATCTCTTGAAATAGCGCTGAACTTCCAGGACGTGGCCATTCGTGACGTCTGGACAATCCCTGCCTTTGTTTGCAGTGAAAACTTCATGTTTCGTAAAGTATTTCATTTTCTACTCCAAGGAATGCTATGAAAAAAAATCATGAACAACAACAGTTTGTCGTTTGCGTCGGCAGTCTAATGTTATATTACACAGACCTATAATTCATGAAACGTCTGACATTATTAAAAAGAAATCAGAATTATACATTTATCTTTCTTTTGAAGCAAAATTTCAATCGGATTTGTTCTCCAACAATGATGGTCGTACAACACAACTTAAATATGTCGGCCATTTTGTCTCGTAACAACAACCTAGGACAGGCTGTGTTCCAAATAGCGCAAATTATTTGCACTTGCGCACTCTCGCTCGGAAGTGATGTCAGAGTACCGCAGTGGCGGATTTAAGCAGTTATCTTAGGGGGGCGGGAGTACACCTTAAGAAGTATATATATCCGCCCCTCGGAAATATTTGGGTTTGTACGTGCAAAATGGTGCTATTTCAGGAGTTTTCAGGCCAAAAATTAGAATATACTGCTTTCAAAAAATGGTTACATTTTTTACGATAAATTATGCTTTTTATAAAGGAAAAAAAGCTTTGTGCTGATCTAAAAATAATTCTGACATGCCAAGTGGTCGCCACCACAATAGAGTAATAGCCATCAATTACAAGCAATTGTCATAAATTACAGATAAAATAATAAACATGTCATGCAACTATCGGGATGCTGATATTCTCTATGTACAGAATTGTATTTAAGGAAAACAGAAACATATATAATTTGTCTTTCTGGAAACCACAGGTGCAAACGTCTGGGCTTTCCCGCCCCCACTATCGCTCATGTAACCCCCCTAGCTGCCGGTCGAGAGGGGAGGAAAGTCAGCCTATTGTGTTAAAGATACAAATCTTAAATAGTTACAATAATTAGAATGTGAGGAATTTTAGGAATTAATTACACTACATGTAGGATATTTGTCGAAGTGCAACTGAATGAAATAATGTAATAAATATGGCAGTGGCAGGAAGTTAAAAGTGTCCTTGAGTGGGGGGGGGGGCCACCTTTCGGAAGCTGTCTCCTGATTGGCCCAACTGAACCAAAGTCTGCAGGGCAAGCGACAGGGAGGTTGGCGCCAAACAAGAGCATGGCTAGGTTGTTGTCAGATTTTGGGACAGATGTTTTCGAGCAGCGGAAGACGGTGTAGAAACGCAGATAACGACGAGCCGGGGTGTCCCAGGGAGTCAGTTCAGGTGCCGGACGTTTTTACAGAGATGGTGTTTATTCAAGAGATCGACGGATCGGGGTGATACCCAAGGAGGATGTATATATTTATCTGGAGAGGACACGGTATAGGGAAAGCTACAGTACGGGGTGAAGCCGGGTATCGGCGTTTATTCCCTGCTTCTTACACTGGAAGTAAACGAAAGCGGCCACATCTTGCCATGCGCGGCCGAAAAAATTTTCAAACTAAACTCGCAATCGCTGCAAAACCACTTAACCAAATGGTTTCAAAATTTTACTGACGAACCTTCAAACATTTCTGCCGCTGACGCAGGTGTTATTTTTCGATATTTGTTAACAGTTAATTTTAAAAAAATTATCAAGTAAACTGTTGCTAATAATTTTTGCGAATGCGCAGTGCCAAAAGTAGCATCGTGGAAACTTTTTCGTTTGTAAAGTTAGATGGGGGGTTACTGCGTATGAAATGAAGAATAAGAGTCAAATTTCATTTATATGGCACCTATGAACGATTTCTCCAAGTCGTTTACTTTTTACAGCGAGTTGAAGTTGAGGAACTTTTTCTGTCGCTACGGAGAGCAGAAGCTTTAGTGTTCCTAGTTACATGTCATCAGTTTTATGTAACATACATATTACATTTTATGTTTTATTGCATACTTTTATGATTATTGATGTTGATAATTACTATTTCTAATCAAACAATAATCTGTCGGTTTTGAATGCTGTATAATACATTAAGATATACGGAAAAAAAATATTTATATACTGCGTGGCTGTTTTGAACTGTCTAAAATATCATGCTGTAAGTTGGTTCCTTAATTTGTTACATATGTCCAAAATTATACATATAAGGATGTTTCTAAAACATAGGGCAAACTTCTGGAGGTGAAGTCTAATGAAAATTAATTTAGATTTCATAATGAGACTAATAGTCGCATGCAATTATTAAGGTAGATAACTATGCACCCTTGGAAATGAAATTATCTTCGCTTTACTATTGTAAAATATCGGCAACCCCTTAAAAATAAACTATATTATCTAGTATTTCCAATGAAGGGTAGCCATTTTCGGAATAGTTGCTTCAAAAGTTGAATATATTGTTAGAATAAGGCAGTATGCAAAACTACATTGTCAATTAATTTTTTCACGATATTTTACACCATTAAAATTTAAACAATTCAATTTCAAGGGTGAACATTTCCCTTCACATTTTCATAAAATATAAGTATCATTAAACAATCAGCCTTTATTTTTTGTCCGGGATCATGGCCTGAAGTTTGTCCCGAAGTTTGATAAACATCCTGTACGTGTCTCAATTTAGCCTATTGCATTATTGTAGTTTGGGTATAAGCAGCTTTGTTTAAATTTATCTTACGACGATTATTTCAAGTCATGGTTTAAACATAGTTTCTCTCGTGTTAAAATTTTTTTAATGAGTAATCTTGCACTAATAATGTGATATTAATTTTAAAAATTTACAGCAATTTTTAAAACAACTATTTTTCTGCAGACATAGCTTTTGGTGCACAAGGCGAGTTTGTGGTCGTTTTGTCCATAACTGATCAATATGAAGCAGCGCAACATAAGGAATACCTTATCAGCTAACCTCCAAAGATTGTTGCTTCACTTGTATGGCAAGCGAGACCACCGTATTAAATTATTCTTTATACAGTTGTCGTTATTTTAATATTTAACGTTGTAGCATGATGAAATTTTATTTTCTAACTGCATAACGGTATACTACTGATAACAACTCAAAATGCGAGAACTAAACAATACATGCTGATCAGTACCTTTGTTTTAAAGAGTGGGTTGTAAAATGGGTCAACATTTGCGATACAGTAAACAAAGTGGATTGCGCCCATCTAACTGCAACAATTTAAATTTTTTCAGCCGGCTAGTGCGACGGTATATGCGATCTTTGACTTAATAGCACAGCATTCGTGCTTATTAAGTGCACTTTTACATGTTATTTATTACAACGGTTTTGTTTTTCCATACCCATTATAACTCGTTATAGATATTAGGTAAGAGGTTCTTGTGACTTCGCATGTCACATTAGAATTTGTCTTTCACAGCAAAATTAATAAATACTTAGCACTTAAGAAACTGCAAATATGCAATATTTTGCATTAATTGTAGAAAGTTTTAAATTTCTAAACCGTTATTTAATTTACTATATCGGTCTTACATTAAAAGATTCGAAATTATTATGGTTTATACATTTATCCTTGTGGTTATGATAGTAATATTCAAGTTGATCGCAACACTGTTATAAACATAGATATACACTTACACATATGGCCAATAGGGCATAAGTTCAATAGACAAATTAAAATGGAATACGAATAAACATAGTGACTTTTCGCTAAGAATAATTTTTATACTCTTTTACCACAGCCATATATATATATATATATATATATATCAGGAATTTGTTACGGGTTAAAAACACTGCTACGCATAATTTACTGACATGACTAATTATATCCAAAGTTTGGCTGGAATCATTTTGGTGATGTTGACTTCAAATTAAAAATTTCAGGGACGTTTGACAAATAATAAAATTATTTTTTCCTGCCCTAACAAAACAACTAAGGAGATGACGAAAAATCAAAATTGTATTCCAAAAATAATCGATTGAAAATTAGTAACTAATTAGCAGGTGATCAAAAAGTGGCGTAAAGACATAAAAATTAATATATGATTTTAACAAATGCAATTTAAAATATATCAAATTATTCTCCTTGCTGAACTAAGAAATTAGTTAATAAATTCACGTGAAAACAATCAGAGCTCAATAGTGGACAAAACAAAGTTACAAGAATGAAAATAATGAAATAAATAGGGCATGTAAAGACTAACACAATGGCGCGAAAGATACAAAAATGACAAAAATTAATGTCCACGTGAAGACATGCATTACTTACATAATAATTGTTGTTTCGAAAGTGTTTTAAATATTTTCGTAGCATCATCATAGCGCACATTAGTTACTTTCTTTCTTTGCCGGACTAATAACGTTCTGCAAATGTGGAGTTACATAATATATCCAGCTATCATTTGACGATATTATTTTTAATATATGGTAATTTATGTGGTCGTGATTTAATGCTCCGCTAATCAAAGTTTGTGGTTAAGAGTAATATATTTGTTTGTTTTGCTAACTTGTCAATATTTCTTTAGTAATAATGTAATAAAAAAGTTGGAATAATTTTGTCTTCAAACAATATTTTATTTTGACAATCATTCTAATAATGTATACGAAAAATCACGAGCAATAGTCTTCCTATCGGTTTCAAATTCAATAAATATTGCTGCTATAACGACAACTGTAAAGCCAAGAAACTCGGTCGACCCCCTTCCGCGCGGCTCACAGACCACTTCGTTTCAGCAAGAATACGCTCTTGTCCTCTCCGTTTTCGACCCCTCTTCCGCCCCGGCCGGCTTCACCCTGACCGCGCCATGTCCTCTCCAGATATATATATACATCCTCCTTGGTGATACCGCAGTGCGTATTCAATTTATGCGTCGAGACGCCTACGAGTTGTGGTATTTATATCAATTATCTAGAGATATTGCAAATCTTCACTAGTTACGGCGGTAGACCGATGATGAAGCCATGGTAAACTTCAACGTATTTTAGCTACGTATTGCTGAGACTAGCTGGCATAAAATCATCAAGTGCAAAACCGACAAACCTTGCCATGGGAGGACAAACTGAACTTGCAGACTTATTGTTACTCCACACAATTTACACCACACACATTTAGGTCGGCCGCAAATTGAGTACAATTTTAAGATTCTGCATAGATGAATCTTTTTTTGTTGTGTTAGCTCTTGAAAAACATACTTTAATTTTAATTAATGACAAACTAACTTACACATAACATTTTGAATATAGAAACTAGAAGGGTTTATTACATACTGCAGATACACTGCATTATGATATGCAGTTCTTAGAAATCACATTGAAAATCAATAACCTAACAGACCTTTCAAAACATAGGCGCGACCTGGTAAATTTTGTAGTAAAATTTGTTCAGCTGGTCGACGATTTTTCTCGGGGATCTTCCGGTTACCCTGCCCCTTCATTCCAGTGCTGCGGCATACTCATATTATGTCACCCATCACAAGCACAAAATACCTAGTTGTTAAGTGACCTACTTATTAAAATTTATTAACTCATTCAAAATCCCCTTATCACGAGAACATACACCTAAGAAACCAACAGACTTGTTAAAACTAAACTGTTCATACTGAAATCAGATATCACGAGTCAATGTCTATTCGCTCAAATTTATCGACACAAGAATAAAATTAATGTATTTTTATGACATTCCTAAAAGTCTAGTAAAAATCCTTCACTTAAAATTTTTTTAATACAAACATTTGTTGTTTTGTATTTTTATATTTGTAAGCATACAGCCCGCGACATTTATTAAAGTTCAGTGTTAATTATTTAACTTCTGTTATTTATTAAGGTTTCGCTGGAATATGTTCCTGTAATGTCGAAATTTTGATTTTGACATGTAGTTATGCAAAAACTATGCCCGCTAAGATATTGTTCTTGAGTGGATAATGTAGTCACTAATAACAATACTATAGTACTAACTAATAAATTAATGATCTTTTGACCAAATTAAAATTTAGAATTTCCACACTAGAATGAGCTTAAACTTCTTTCACTGTATAAAGAACCTAATAAAATCGAACTTGCGTCATACTATCAGTATTGCCGTCTCCTGTTGCTTCACGTTTCTGCAGTTAACTAAAAATATGTAAACAGGTTATTTTCTCAATCTTCCTAATTAGTATTCAATATTAAAACGTAAGGTAAAACCCTTCGTAACAAATACAGTTGAAACCATCAACTCTTTCACTGCACACTAGTGACTGACAGTGTGTAAAGACACTCCGCCCCCGCCCCCCTAATTGCTTTCGGCTAGGGGCTGTAATTTATGACAGGGCCTTGCTCTGACCAGTCTCTCTTCGACCTGACCACTCGCACTCGTCACCCTACTGAGAAAGTGTCGAAAGGGACGTTACATAAAATAAAAAACAGGAAATATATCCTCTTAGCACACAGCACTTTTCGAACAAGTCCAAGCCTCTCTTACTACTAGTACCTACGTAAAACGGAGCTTGAGAGATGAGAAAAAGTTGTTTAACAATATTGAATTTTGCAGTTATGATCACATTTTGCAAATATTTATTTGTACAGACGTAATGTTTCTTCTGTTTATATTTTAACAATTTACTACACTAAAAAAAAAAAAACACAACCGGTTTTAGGGGGCGGTCGTCCCTTCCGCCCCCCCCCCTTAAATTCGCCACCGGTGTACTGCTCCATAATGCAGAGTGCGAGTGAGCGTAGCAAGGGTTTGTAAATGTATGTTCTATGCACACTCTTTGTGTATTCCATGGAGTGCTGTTTATTTGTTTACTGCTCTCACATTTTGCGGCCAGTATATTCTCAGGTACGGCAAATAATAATTATAATATTTGGGAACAAGACACAGGATGTACAATACCAGCGATTACCGTGTTGACAGTTGAGTGTGAGTGCGACGGCGATTACGAGTGCTAATGTTGAACATTTAGAACACAGCCATAGAGCCACGAGACGTTTTAAAGACAGTCACGGCACCATTTTTATTTACGTTGTAAAGATATTTACCCACTAACTATATTTGTATAAAGATAGTATAAGAGATTGAAAAGTTACAGCCCCCCTCTAGTACTATGCTAAGATATCTAGCCAAGATATAGCAGAACACGTGTTGTGTTGAATGTGTCGCTTGCATTGGTAATCAAAGTTAATACACACATACCAATAATTTACTAAACATATTACATTGTTTATTGGAAAATAAAATAACATATTTCTGTTTCATTCCAAGCAACATTTCAGTAGAATTTGTTCTCCAGTGAGGATGAAAGTAGAATACAACTTAAATATGTCGGCTATTTTTATGTACTTTCTCTCATAACAACACCCTGGAACCCTAATGATATTAATTCCCTTGAAATTGGGCTGACGCCCAGTAGCAAGCACTTATCCTTGCAATCCTCTCCGCTCTACAGGTGCTCCCTGAACTGCCCCACACTCCCCGCTGTCACCAAATCCTCTCGTAACTCATTCCACTCCCTAACTGTTCTCACTAAATTCCCTGCTCTGTCCTTCTCCAAATTCTCTTAATTTTCTGTTGTTCGACCTACCTCTGTACACACACTTAACTAACTTTGTATTTAACTCACCCCATCCTCCTTCATTCATCACCCTATACATTCTGACCAGTCTCTCCACCTTTCTCCTTTCCTTTGGGAAATGCTAGCCCAGCTCCATCATTAATGAAGGCCTTAAGTATCTTTCATCCTCTCCATTCTTTGTCACTCCTCTCCATCCTGTGCCATTCCTCTCCACCTGCCTTTAACCCATCGTGCTGCCCACCTTCATATCCTCTCCAACTCCCATATCTCCACCTCCACATAGGCGTCCCAGACCACTGCTGCACATTTCAATGTTGGTCTAACCACGGTGTTATGTGCATTTTCCTTTACTTCGGAATTCACTCCCTTCAGTACTCCACTCAACATTCCCAGGGCCTTCCTCCCTTTTAAAATCACCTTCTATAGGCCTACATGTTTCTTTCCAACCCAAATTATTTTGCAACACTTCCCCTTAGGATTTTTATTCTGTGGCATCCCTTTGACTCCCTTCTCTGCGGCTATTGGGTTTATACTGGTTGCGTGATTGCTTAAGAGCAATATAAGTCTCTAGAAGGATATTACGATATAGAGCATGTGTATTTGGGTAATCCTTCTCGAGTTAGAGCTAATCTTGACCCAGTGAGTGACTAGCGAGTAAGCCAACAGGAAAAGCCCTAGTAATGATAGCCCAGAGAAGGTGAATCTTCGCATAAATAACAGGGGAAAGGCATATGTCACTCGCCTTAGATTGACTATCACAGGTGTGCAAGTAGGTTCCATTAAAGGAGAAGACCATGTAAATTATGTTTCACAGAATGCTTATATTCACAACAGAACACGATACTTGATACAAGTTATACATCTGCATGGACATAGTACACAGGATTGATGATCAAGGTTTGGGTCTGTCCCAATTTTATACAAAGCTCCACAATGGTTCAACACAAGATACAATAAAGTTTGCGACATGAGATACAAAGGCTTAAGCTACATTGAGACATAGGAACTAGACAAGGCGCTGCGGGCCGTTTCAACATGAGATACAGCAAGGCATACTCTTCAATACTAGACTAGGCGCTTCGGGCCGTTTCAACATGAGATACAAAACATGGCACTTCGGGCCGAGACATACAGGAACAAGAATGAGAACTGAGACCTTGCTACTGACAGTGAGTACTTGGCAATCAACTCTTTGACCCCGAGGAGACCTGTAACATCTACATAACTTCCAACTCTTGTACTGCTAGCGACTCAACTATGGCGCTGCGGGCCCCTCTCAAATAACTGACAAAGTTCGTACTGGTAAAGCTGTATGGTGATCAACTCCTTGATCCTGAGAAACTTGAAATCGTTAATCTAACTTCTAAAAGACTGATTGAGTATAACCCCACTACAAAGTTTAACTCAGTTACATTTCCACGTCTGTGGGTTAACAACTAGTCACACTGGCTTTGGCTTCCCCTTAGAGTCGTCCTGACACTCAGGTAGGAATGGTGACAAGAAGTTTTGGGAGGGGTGAAGGATTCGCCATCAGACGAATTTAAGGAAAGGTATCACAGAGGGCACTTCGCGGACATCAACCCTCTGTGACGGACTGTTGTGTGTGGGGCTGGGGCACCTTGCGGACATCAACCCCAGCGTTTAATTTAGGAAGGTAGGTTGGGTTAGGGTAATCTGTTGGCACCTTGCGGACGTCATCCTACAGATCGGTAGGGAGTGAGCGGACCCTCGCTGACATCAGCCGCTCAGAAGGAGTGCCAGGATGACCCGGCAGTTAGGCCGAGTCCCTGACGACTGAAGAACTTGGGCATGTTGCCCTCCTTTTATACTGGCCTGAATGGCTGAAAGTACCGTTAGGTGGGCGGCGCAAAATGGCCGACGAGAGCTCGTGACTGCTGCTACAAGTGTGCCACCCTCACACTCTAAAATTACTCCCTCGGGTCAAAACTACACTGCCGCACAAAATAAATATCCCGACTGGAATAAATAATACGTGTATTGCCGTTAAACACTGAAAGTAAGGTACAAAAACACTTGAATGAATATTAAATACATTTCAAGGCACAAGGAAAAAATACAATATATAATTATGTGCATATTTTCCCGCATCCATTTGTGAATGCACTTTACAAAGTCTGTGCACGGGATTGGTAATACTGGTTTGGCGCTCGGCCGTATTTGTAAATAAACACTCGTGGAAGGTTAACAAAGTTGCGAGATGCAATTATACAATGAAAATACACATTGGCTAAACACTGGAACATATTAACATAAGTAATTATTGGTTTACAAATAAAGACTGTGACATAACAATCTTACGAGCTAAAATAAACGGCAAAATGGTAATCGGCAATGTGCGGGCGCATGCTACGACTTTAATGTTAAGATAGCAAGTATGAAAAATATTGGGGGCGAGCGTTAAAGATTTTACATCTTGATGCAACTGACATGCATCACCTTAATTCTTGCTCTTCCCGTTTGTAGTTAGTAAATCGTCCCACCTTTGTTTTCCTTATTTTAATCTTAATTTAGTTTTTTAAAGTCCACTTTAATAACTATTCTAGATCATCCTGTTATCTCTTTTCTCCTCCCACTTCCTCATAAATTACACAATTATCTGCAAACTCCCTCAGTTTGCCTTTAATTCCTTCAGTTCTGTTTTTCGCCATTATTGTAAATAATAACAGCCCTGGCACATCTACCCTGCAGCACCTCTGAAGACGCCACACTTTGCCCACTTTCACCCTCTTGTCACCAAGGAGATCATCCACTTTTCTCATCAACACTCTAGGAGTTACCTCATCAAAGCCTACATAAAATCAACGAAAACATCCACCTGCTTCCCCCTATCCACAGCCTCTATCAAATCCTCCAGTAGACCTACCCGCTGAGTTTCACATGAGAAGCCTTATGTTAATCCATGCTGGTGCTTCAGTAACCAGATCTTCATATCAATGACCTATACTGTATAATGCATTACCAATCTCACCATTACCTTCCCAACGGTCGAAGTGGGACTTACTGCTCTGTAATTACCAGGACTTCCTTGTCCTCATTCTGGTTGTAGATGGATATCGTAATTGCTTCCTTCCAACCTTGCAGCAGTTTCCCTTCCTCCAATTACCTGCTGAATAACACTACAAGGTACCTACGCATCTCTCTTCCAACAAACTTTAGGGCCATGTATCTTATGCCGTCTAACTCTACAGCCTTATTGTTACTCAGACCTTTGATAAATTTTTCTATCTGCCACTCACATTTCTTAAACTTACAATATCATTGGTCTCCATCCTCTCTCTCTCTCTCTCTCTCTCTCTCTCTCTCTCTCTCTAACCGTTCATCCTGAACACGTAAATATTTTGCTTGCAGCACTTCAGTCATTACTTTTTCCCTTGTTGCCATCAAACCATATTTGTCTACTGAAAGTGGTATTATCTGTTTCCTTCCCTTTATGTTCTTAATGTACCTATATAATTTCTGTCCCTTTTTTTATTTTCCTCCGTCCATCATATTAATTATTACATTCCTTGCCTGACTGATCTCATGTTCCAACTCTCTTCCCATTTGCCTTTCCCTTCCTTTTTCGACTCTTGAGTGTCTCCGTCTGCACTTTATCTTCAATCTTTTAATATGCAAGCTGTAACATATGGGGTCCCCATTTGCCCTTATTATTTTAGCAGGGGAAAAATTCCTAATCATCTCCTCCACAGTTTCTCTAAATTTCTTCCACGGGCTGTTTACAGTAATCTCATTTTCCTATTCCTTGTACCTATTCCTTAGAAAAAGTTCTGCCTCTTTTTTGTCTCCTGTACCATACAGCCATAACGACCTATTCCCCGCTGCCTCTGTTCTCAGTTCCCCAATTCTAATGTCCGCCACTGGTACATCATGATCACTTATTTCCTTTAAGACTTGCACATTCCCTATAGTATTGCCTGACCTGATGAACACAACACCCAAGAGTGACCCAGTGTCTTCTCAGTTACAGCTTGTTGGCCTATCCACTACTTACACAAAACCACTATTTAAAAGCTGTGATGCGATTTTTGTGCAATATTTCCTATTTCCTTTTATCCTTCCACTCACTGCACCCCTGGCATATTCAGATTCCCTGCAATTTATACCCAATGCCTGTCACTCAACCTATCCACACTCGCCTTAATCTGCTCAATCACTTATCAACCCTGATCTGGTGGCTTATGCACTGCCAGCATTCTGGTACTTTGTATCTCCAACGCCAACATTTCTACACATTTACTAATCTATTCTACAGTCCCTATCAATCCCTCCCTCAAACATATCATAATTCCTGCGCCTCTCCCATCCTTGTCTTTTTAGTAAACAGTAAATAAATCTTGCCTGCATTCACTATATTGTACCTACTTCATTACCTAACCATGTCTCCACAGCAATTACTACATCTGCACCATATTCTTTAACTATGAATCAAAAGTTATCCAATTTTCTGTAAAAATCCTGCAATTTACTATCATTACTTTAAATGCGGACTCAACTAACCCCCCTTCTCATCCTTTCTGACTTGTGATTGCTACTCCTGCCTTTGCCCCACCCTCTTCTTATATAAGAGAGTCACAAGACTTGAAAGACAGTCGCGGCACCATTTTCAGATACAGAATACAAATTCTAGTCATAAAGATAGTTACGCTGTAACACTCTTTGTAAAAAATATTGTATAAACAGAATGGAAAAGTTGCAAAATAGGTCGCTTGACTGAGGAAACCTACTCAACTCCAAATCGTGAGTTTTTATAACAGCAGAATAATAACTTAGCCACAACTGAATGATACATTCGTCATTCACTTTTGAAAATAAATATTTTACTGAATGAAACATATGTCATCCAAACTAAATATGTATTTTGGACATACACCATTGCAGCAAGTGGTGTGTCGGAGAAAACCAGAGAATACACACAAACAAACAGATAAATAAACAAACAAAAGGATTTTGTTTGCAGCTGGCAAACATAGGTAACCATATACAATTCCAAAAGAATTCAGTCAATAAGTTAAAGGAAAATAAATGAATACAAACATGCACCCAGGCACCAAAAAACAACCCAAGGGAAAAAAGAATAAATAACTCCAATTAATCTACAAAATATTTCCGTCTCCGTAGTCGTTTGTGACAAAAACAAATTACAATGTTTCGGGGACTGTAATCTGATCCTGTCGTCAGGCACATGCACAGTCCGAGGAGCACCTGCAAACTGAGTCTGTTGTTTTCGAACTTAATAACAAAAGTATTTCTGTAAAATAATTTTAGTTATTTATTTTCCCCCTTGGTTTTTTTTTTTTGCCCGGCTGGCTTATTCTGTACAGCCAAAGTAATGTTGCTTCACGCACAAACTGCCTTAGCTTCGAGTTTACTACGAAAGTGATTCTGTACGGCCAAGTTGAGTTAGAACTCGTTTACTCGGAAGCAGATACGAAGCAAAATACTGAAGCAAATGTGCGCGGGTATCGGAGGTTGCGCAAAGCCCGGAATTAGTTTGTTATGTTGTGTAATAAGTGTTATAAATAATTACATTGGCTGAGACGGCGATATATAATAACTCTGCAGTGTATGCTTTCACGAAAAAGACCCTTGGTTTGACAAAAGTTTCATTTAAAAGTCTTGTGTATGCGGTGAAAATACTCAGGTGAAATAACCTCATTCTTTGGCTTGGAAACATGGATAACCCCTTCCTACATCTACATGTGTTAATTTTACAGCAATGTGTGGAAACACGACTACGAATTACGAGAAGACAAGACTACATTATGTATTACAACACACTAGGATGTCGTTAGCTTTTTATGTTGAGGCATAATCATGACAAACAAGGTTATTTTGTGCTTGAGGAAAATTCGTGCACTAAAGTAATAAAGGATAATTACACAAAAAGTGGTAGGGGTAGGCTCTGTAGAGGTCAAAATGTGGAGCAAAAATACAAATGTTGTGTGTCCACTTAACCTGATACTAACCTAACCACACAAAAAGTGAATGACTGTTTTTAATTAACCTGAAGTATGGTACCAAGCTTAGCATGGCATACAATGAAAATAAGCCTACTAAACTAATTTATGACAGCGGATGTAAAAAGATTAAATATTGAAACAAAATATACATAGTTACTTGTTTTTACTTACATATTCATACATTTACTATATGATGTCCATCTAACTTAACGTTACCTTAACCCCACAATAAGGGATTAAACTAACCTTCTATTATTAGATGGGTATTCAACGAACACAACAGTGGCTTTATGTATAGGTTTCATCGCAGTAACTTAATAATTTGGCCTATGCAAACTATAGGCCTTAACTAAATTACTATCCACCACCTTCAAATTGTCAACTTCCAACCCAACTTGCCAGTATAAGTAGCCTGTGTTGATATAAACACAAACATATGCAATAGCTGTACAAAACAGTTCTTTCCTTTAATTATCTAAAAGGCCTATATCACTCAAACTAAAATACTGGTGTTTGAAAATTTATTCTGTTTTGTCCCGAAAAAACTAGGTTATGGCATGTTAAAAAATCATACCATCCCCCCACCCCGCAATTTGTTGGCGAGTGCTATTCAAATTATCTCGGACACCCTAAATACATTAATGATTTATTTAAAAAAAGTATATCTGTTAAAATTCACTACTGAGGTTGCCTAGAACCAAAAATTTCAATACTACAAACGAACACGCACGTAATGTTAAATTCACAGACTCGGGCGAGATTGTATCCCAATTACTCAATAAACACATGAATAATTTTTCTACAGGGGTGTAGTTTATTTAGGAAAAAATCAACTCTCATCTCTAATTTTGTACTATCCATTACTTCCTTGCTGCCACGTGCTTTGTTGTTTATACTCGCAGAACCATAGATAAAGCGAACTAAAAGAAAGGTGGCAAACTTACGCACCGCAAATGTTTCTCGATTTCATCATAAATAGAGTAATTTTCGGACAAAAGGGCAGCCAACTTACGATTACCGTCAAAGCAAAACGATTATAGGTATCGCATGGAAGCAACATTTTCCGCAGAAGTAAATTATAGCATGGAAAGCAATCTGTGGCGTACAGAATCGATCGCGAGAAACGAAAGGCTATTTCGACAGCCGAAGTAAAGCAAATTACTTCATGACGGGACTTTGCTTCGGCCGTACAGAATAGGGCTGCTGGTGCTTGTTTGTCTTCATTTATTTTCCTGTAACATACTGGATGAATTATTTGTGATCGTTTATCGTGACAACAGTAATATTCTGAGATTTTAAATTTTTTTTCTTCTCATCCATACTCAAAATACGTGGTAAAGTTATTCAGTTTATATTTTTAAAGAGCATTCAGTTTTCTGGAAGTATCTTCTTTACAGTTAGGATTATGGAGGCTTAGACTGTTCTGTTACAATCTCTCAGTTCGAATTTTTTTGTTCGCTGTTCCTGTAAGGCTACAGAGGTTGTTTGTGCACTGCAGCACTTGTAGAGTCCTTTGTGGGTTATGTACCGGTATTAAGCACAGGCCGATGACCTTAAGTTAGGTTGTAGGTAGGTAAGGGGTGTGGTGATGGATGTGATCATGTCACCGGGCGGTCGTATGCTGTGGGTCCTTCTGGTACTTTCTTTGTGCATTGGCCTTCCAGAGGCACAAGATGCCTCTGTCAACACTCCCCCACTCCCCTGTGCCAGAATAACATCTGTAGTAGGGTAGACGCACAACCAGGGTTGCATAGAACAGCAGATTATGGTCATAGAAGCAGGACACTCTTCCCTCCTGTGACATCAGACACCGCTGACTAGAGTATTGTAGCGTGGCCCACACCTCAGATTTATTTTTACATGTTTTAATTTACAGTATGTTTGTTTCATATTTAGCTGTAACTTATAATGTAGGCCTCATGGGCATTCTAAAATGGTATCTGAGAGTTTTGTTAAGCACGATTTATAGTTTTATTTGTTAAAAGCTAGCATGTCAGTGGAAATGTATTCATATTTAAAGTAATCAATTTTCAGTAACAGTGAACTAATTCTACTTCAAATAAGTAACATTTAATTTGGTAATTTGAAATCATCCATTTAACAGTAAGAATAACAGTTTGCTTAGTAATGTTCAAATATTTATTTAAATGATTCTGTTTGTATTTAGCATATTGTCAATATGTATTTTTAGCTAAAATTGTTGCATTTCAATTTAACGAAATTATATGTATTTATTGTTAAAGCTTGGAGTGAGAGGATAGAGATACCAATCTAAATTTACAGTTTCAAGGAGAAGTTGTGTTGTTATATTTCAGAGCAAAACCGGCCTTTAAAGAAAATTGTCGAAAATTTGTCGCAGTAAATGTAGCATGCAATAATAAATGTGGTAAATGCAATAAGGTAATGCAAACAGGATCCTATGCAATATGTGCGACAGATGGTTTCATTTCTTAAAGTGCAGCAACTTAGAAGAAAGCAAATCACATAGTTCTGAGTGTATTTGCCAAAAGTGTAAACAAAAAAAATGGCGGTACGGAAATTTGCATCACTTCAACGGCCAACAACGTACTAACCAAGAAACATGAAGAACTCTTGGCCCAGCTATCGGAAAACCCTATAAGAGGTAATCTGTATTTTACAACAAGACCTACAAGAATGTAAACATGCAAATAAGGGAACGTCAGAGCGTTCCCCATTGAGACAATGTACTGATGTCGTAAAAAGGCAAAAGTAACAAATACACCAGCCAACAATACTGACATTTGAAATGCCTCTACAAATCTGTTTTTCTGTTTTACGAGCTAGCGTGCAGACGGATGAAGGTGAAGATATAACAAATGCAACACAGTTTTCAAACAACTCTAGTAGATTGGTAAGGATAAACACAGACAAAGGCAGCATAGTAGTCAACAAAAACCACAGTTTCATGATAAACAGCAGCCAAAGAGTCGGTAGAAACAGCACCAGACACAGTACAAACCAAAACAGCACTAGCCACAGCAAGAACAACAGCAGTAGAAACAGAAACACTAGTAGTAAGAATAGGGGATATACCAGTAGCAAACACAACAAGGATCAGCAGTCACAAACTGTCAAACCGCGTAATTCTGGCTGACAGCCATGCAAGAGGAATTGCAGAACAAATCATAGCTGGCAACTTGCACATCAGAGTGTTGGGTTAACAAAACCGGGGGCACCTCAGCAAGAGATTCTCAGAAACATCACTGATGATTCAGCACTATTGATGAATTATGACCAGTGATACTCATCGGAGGTTCAAACAATCTTGCAAGGAATCAAGGAAGTGATGCAGTCCAGGGAGTTGGTGACTCATTGAAATTATTGGTGCAGAAAAATGTAGTAGTGGTAAGTCTCCCACACAGAGATGATTTGTCAGATAATGATTGTGTCAACACTACCATTAAAGACACCAACAAAAAATATACAGAGCAATGCATGAATTTCAAAAATGTGAATTTTGTAGATATTAGTCAACTTAATATGTATATGCACACTAGACATGGTCAGCACCTAAATGCCATAGGAAAGTCATACACAGCCAAGTTGATCTCTGAAAAGTTGTGTATTGCTAGGAAAGAGCAAAGGAAAACTTTTCTAGATAAGTGGTTACTTAGGAAGGTGGGAACATAGCATGCAGCGCAAAAGTTTAAAACAGTACAGCAATCTGCAGCAGCAGAGCTTACAAAATTTAAGCAATGGGCAGCACGAGGAACATAATCTGCCAGAGGGTTGTGTGAACACAGCTACAATAATGCATTTAACATGGCAGATGCATACTCAGGGCTCCAAGCAAGAATTGTAACACTTTTGTTCAAGAGCTCTTTTCATTTTTCTCGTTTTCTACTCATAGATCGGCTGTTTTGAAGGCTATCCTTGAATGAAATAAAACACTTGTCGTGAAAATGTTGTAAGATATTTGCTGGTCAGCCAGAGCTGATGCAGTCATAGCTTTAGTATTCAGTTTTGATGCCATTGGAAAAGCTTTGATGTATTTAGCACAAAACTCAATGCAAAATCCATCTACTCGTTTGGAGAGTCAAGGCCTTGAGAAGAACCTAAAGATGTATGAAACTGTTTTCATGTCATTTTTCTGGAATTATACTAGAAAGGATTGATTAAAGTAACAAACTTCTTCAGGAATAAATTCTTAGTATTTTCAAAGTAACAAATGCAGTTACTTCCCTCCAGTCCTATTTGCAAGAACAAAGAGATGGGTTTAAAAAGTTTGAGGCAGCAACATTGAAACTTAGTGACTTTAAAACTCCAACCTACCCAAGAATCCATAAATGTAAAATTTTCACTGATGAAAACTATGGAACAGAAGTAAGCAACGATGACAGAGAACATTTCAGAACTGGTGTGTTCAACAAAATAATTTATTTACATCTTGCTAACGTAGGTGAAAAAGAAAAGAGGTTTACATAACATTAGCAAAATGTTTTAATATTTTGTTTATGTCAGCATCATCCGAAGGAACATAAAACGACAATTTGGAGAGTGGGGCAAACAAGCTTGTCAAGTGCTATCCTGAAGACATTGATGATAATTTTTTCAATGAGTGTCTTCATTTCAAGGCCTATGTTGAATTGGAAAACTTGAAAAGAATTCTAGAGTTATATTCTTTAATAAAACAGAACAACCTCAAAAGTACATTTCCAAACCTCGAAATTGCATTGAAAATGTTTCTGACCTTGCCCGTTACAAATTGTACAGCAGAAAGGTGTTTCTCTGGTCATAAATGTGTTAAAAATCTTAAATGGTCACTTCTAGGAAATGAAAACCTTAATTGTCTGATTCTGATGTGTTGTGAACGAGACATTACTTTGAAAATGGACTTTACAGAGATACTAGAAAGATTTGCTCAGAAGAAAGCCATGAAAAAGCCTTTGGTGTCGTGTATCTACTTACCTGACTGAAATCTAATTCTGAAACTTGTTTAATTATTATTTTCACTTATTTTTTTAATGTTATTTGCTAACTTACAACAATAAGATTAGCTCATTTTGTGAGGGAATTTAAAAGTGTAAAAAAAACTAATAATATTGTTATCAACCATTTTTTCATTGTTGTTACTGCAATGCTTTCATTATTAACATGAGGGGTGGGAACGGGGTGAATAATATGTGCCTAGGGCACCTAGAACCCTATATCCGGGCCTGGCAGGAGCATTGTCCAATAACGTTCACAAGAATCCACCAACATTTACAAAGACAAGCTCATTTGAGATACGTTTTTATTTTACATGTTGGCAGGCCGAAAGGGTATATAACATGGAGCTTGATGAACGGATTCTGTGTGATGTAAACGACAATTCTTGTGATAGCAAAAGACACAGTGCTGTAAGGGAACATGTTAAGTCATATTAATGTGTGGAGAATTCTGCAGGAAATCTTTCTATCCCTTATAATATTGAGCAAGTGCAAAGATTAAGATTTGCACCAAGAAGAACATTCTACTGACTTTTGTTACAGCATTGGGCTGTGGTCTTTCAGTTTTTAGAATATATATGATTTACTGAAGGGACAAAATTCGCACATGATGGTATCATCAATTAAGCAGTAATTATCTGGGGGTTGAACCCAAGGGAACACCCCCAGGTACCAGTAACAGGTGAAAATGTGCTACAACACAACCAGAAGGCTCACTAACTGATCACCAATTTCCTAATAGCAAACAAGTGTGTGTCTACACCAGGTAGTTGGACATCTGGAATTAATAGTAAGGTTACAAAAGTAAGTGTTGCACGACATTTGATAAAAGAAAACATAAATTAAATTCACAATGATGTTTATTATTAGAAAAAACAGATAAATACAGGTACCCCATGTGTCAGCTCTGAATATTAACTGGAAACACGAGACATTCAGGTAATAAATTTGTGACCTGATGAGACAAAGGTTATGTTCAAAATATGTCACAACCACAACAAAGGCAAAAGGGCCTTAATGAAATATTCACGCTCAAACCAAAAATATAGGGTAATGCTCATACAAGAATGTGGTAAATTGTTGACATAGTTCAGTTACAAACAGTGTGACACAGTCGTCAGAAAACTAATCATATATTGTCATGACAATGGCAACATTGGCACAAAAATATGAATAGAGATGTGTGCTTTTTCTAGTTCTGCATGAGCAATATATCAGGTGAGAAGGTTATATGTAGTCCTAATCTATGCACTGTCACCAACATGAGTGTATTATACTGAACTGTTTTTCAGCACAAAGGTTCAACTTAAGTACCTGAAGAAATACTAATGCTCCAAAAAAGAGTGAGCAAATTAATGTCTTAATTATTACCTGTAGTAATTATCGGGATATTTCATGTCGTCAAATGTGACACCAGCAAACATAATCAACAAACATCACAGATTACAAAAGGGCGTGAACAAACGTCCGCCAGTACACTAATTACCAATCAAAACTGAGTGACTTACACATCAATACCAGTCTTCATGAATATACTATGTGAAAAGGAAGAGAAAGAGAAGTCAGCATGATGCAATGAAGGCTTGTGGCATCTGGAAACAAAAACAGACACTGTAAACAGGTGCTCAAGCTCAATGAACATGCCAGAAGGATACGAGAAAATACAAAACTAAGAGAAAGGGTAAGGTTGCCATCATCGTCAAACTGCGCACCAGCAATCCCGCAGAATGTCTGGTCATCAATGACGAACAATAAAAAAATATAACTCGCACATTTACCCTAGAAAAGAAATGAAAAAAGTAGGAAACATTTAAATTAGGAAGAAATGATGGAGCCAGAAAAAGAATTACCATAACACAATAAATAACACCACTAT
The DNA here is from genome assembly GCA_003012365.1 of Medauroidea extradentata. Taxonomy (NCBI): domain Eukaryota; kingdom Metazoa; phylum Arthropoda; class Insecta; order Phasmatodea; family Phasmatidae; genus Medauroidea; species Medauroidea extradentata. Next base: position 10,732 of record PNEQ01078311.1, on the reverse strand, counting down.
CTTACATAACAGTAAAATACTTGCAGTCTCGCAACGTCATGCTGCTCGGGGAAGGAGGACAGAGAGAGAGAGAACCTGTTCCTCCGCTTCCAATCTGCCAAGTTTCGGTCCACCTCGGGGTCGAGCTGGCCAGACTCGGCCAGGTAGGGAAGAGGAAGAACAACAAGCAGAAGGGGGTAGGTTATGGTAGACAGAGGGAGGAGGCAGGGAGGCATGACGTCAGCTGTAACGGCACACGCCACTGATGTACGAAGATGGTTGAGTGCCGTTGCCAACATCATAGGGTATAGGGTCCATCACTAACTTTCTGTAGTTACTGTCGTTAACATTGTGTATCTCTTAACCCCACTTACCTTTATTTGCTATTCACAGAGCACAATGTTACCTCAGCAAGGCAGTGCATAATGTTTCGTGCCAAAAGTGTGATGATGTACCCTTTACTAATTTTTCTCATTTTTACACTTTACTATCAAGCTATTTGGCGTGCTTCTGTATAAATAAATTTTCATTAAATGTATTCGTTTGAATATTTACAATGCTTTGAACAAAAATGTAAATAAACTATATATATGCCTCAAATTCAAAGCTGCTTTATGGTGTGTTGAGCACCACCTACCTGGAGTTTTTTTAAACATATTCAAGGTTCTGAAACAAAGGAGTGATAATAGTGACCCTGACACCCTTGCTTGGTCACCCATTGCACTTACATGTAAGGTATTGACTGGCATGTAATATTTGTCAGAATTCATTTTAGAATTCTTGAATAATGTCTTGTAAATCTGAGTACTAGATTGTGAGATAATAACTTAGTGAAAAAATTATTTTTTTCTGTGTTGGGCAGCTTGGAAATTGTTTTTTTAATGTGTGTATTATTTAAATGTACTCAAAAATCCTCGTCTGAAATGTGTTTTAAATTAACAGTGCATTGAAAACACATATTGTAAGATGTCAAACTTTTTTCTCTCTCTCTCCTTCCCCTCTCTCCCTCTCCGTCCTCACCACGGCAGCTTCTCTCAGGGTTCAGAAACATTGCATCGTAGGTCTGCGCCTGCTCCAGCCTAATCTGTTCCAAATTTTGATTGTAGGTTTAATCAGTTTGCAAATGTAAGTAAGAAAATAACACTGAAATTAATTTTATTTATTTTAGTTCAATGTCACGTGACTGACCAACACAATTCTATGCCATAAAATGAATTGCATTGTAACACGACCTCACGGGTGGAAAGCAACGACTACTTCCGATCACCACCCCTGCTTCGTGTTCTCACGCCGCCTTACGGCCAACTTTTCACTAGGGCTGTTCAATATCAGAAATATTGATACTGATATTAAACTCAACTGCATACTCGATATTTTTGGTGTGTCAATAATATACGTAGTAACTTTTCGGTAGAACTTATTTATACTATTATAACTTTTCGTCATGTCGATAATACCTTAACTTTTCAGTATATCGAGAATACCGAAACTTTTCGGTAACTTATATCGATAATATTGTAACTTTTCGGTATATTGGTATACCTATAATATCGATTTTTTATATTAACTTTTCAATTTAGGTTTTTTATTTCTGTTTGTTTTTCTGTATAGAATATTTTATAGTATTTATTGATATTCTTATTTTTTTTATTTATTAAAATCTATGTACCATTAACTTGACATGTTTTTGTTAAACATTTGTAATAAATATTGATTGTACCAAACTTATAGGTTTACAAGTGCACTCTATTTTCAAAATCACATTTATAAACACAGGCTAATAAGTTTTCCGATTGTAACGTGTTGAGTAAGAATCACCACTCTTAATGTGTTCCAGACGACGAAAATACACATTCTCATTAACATTCGCAATGGAGTTCCGACAGAGATGGCAGTAAATTATGTAAATAAACGCAAGTGTGTGAAATCTTTTCCCCGTCAATGATTGTTGATGAATGTTCTAAAACCCCAACTAAAACTGAAAAAAATTACTAGTTTATTAATGCAGAATAAAGAGGGAGAGATTTTTGGTCAGTGCTTAACATTGAGGTCTTTAGTGCTGGTGAGGGGTGATATGATGTGAGTATGAAGCAGTGCCGGAATGAATGCAAAAATCCGGGGACCGACTCCGCCGGGAATCGAACCCGGATTACCTTGGTGGGAGGCGAGAGTTATGACCTCTCGGCCACCATGGCCTCGCAGAATAAAGACTTCGAAATCCCATTTATACTTAAACCAAGTCATTACTTTGACAAATGGCTGTATAATGTATTCCAGGATAGATTTTCCACAATTTGAACTCTTTGCTGCAAGTTTATCAGTGACACAATTTTCGGAGGCCATCAAGTTAAACCGATCGAGACCAAACATGGAGAAAACCGAAACCTGATTTTTTTACTGTAGTCTACCAAGAATCTCAATATTCCGTGCACCACTTACATTATCATCTGTAACTGCGTGATTCAGAACTCCCGACCTGCACTTGAAATGTGTTGCAACAGGTTAAGTCTATTCGTTTTTTGCTGAAACTATTTAAAGCACGTAGTATTTGTATATCTATGAAAATAAGACACACCTCAAACTATGTTGCTATAGTTTCAAAAATTTGGTGCATTTATTTAAAAAAAAAAACATAATTTTTGGGCCCCTCAAAATGGACAAAAATGAGCTTTCAGACTACAGTATCTGTAAAAATAACAACCAGATCCTAAAAACACAACAAGCGTTAGACTTTGAGCTAAGTCGGCAACAAATTAAAAAAATTAGGTCACTTACTTAAAGTCTCATAGAAAAAAGGATAATAGTAAAGTACTGCACGCCATCTGAATAGCTTGTGCAGAGAGGCGATAATGCATTACATATATCAGTCGACTGCAACATTACCACTTCAGCAGCCCTATTCTGTACGGCCGAAACAAAGTCCCGTCATGAAGTAATTTGCTTTACTTCGGCTGTCGAAATAGCTTTTCGTTTCTCGCGATCGATTCTGTATGCCACAGATTGCTTTCCATGCTATAATTTACTTCTGCGGAAAATGTTGCTTCTATGCGATACCTTTAATCGTTTTGCTTTGACGGTAATCGTAAGTTGGCTGCCCTATTGTCCGAAAATTACTCTATTTATGATGAAATCGAGAAACATTTGCGGTGCGTAAGTTTGCCACCTTTCTTTTAGTTCGCTTTATCTATGGTTCTGCGAGTATAAACAACAAAGCACGTGGCAGCAAGGAAGTAATGGATAGTACAAAAATAGAGATGAGAGTTGATTTTTTCCTAAATAAACTACACCCCTGTAGAAAAATTATTCATGTGTTTATTGAGTAATTGGGATACAATCTCGCCCGAGTCTGTGAATTTAACATTACGTGCGTGTTCGTTTGTAGTATTGAAATTTTTGGTTCTAGGCAACCTCAGTAGTGAATTTTAACAGATATACTTTTTTTTAAATAAATCATTAATGTATTTAGGGTGTCCGAGATAATTTGAATAGCACTCGCCAACAAATTGCGGGGTGGGGGGATGGTATGATTTTTTAACATACCATAACCTAGTTTTTTCGGGACAAAACAGAATAAATTTTCAAACACCAGTATTTTAGTTTGAGTGATATAGGCCTTTTAGATAATTAAAGGAAAGAACTGTTTTGTATAGCTATTGCATATGTTTGTGTTTATATCAACACAGGCTACTTATATCGGCAAGTTGGGTTGGAAGTTGACAATTTGAAGGTAGTGGATAGTAATTTAGTTAAGGTCTATAGTTTGCATAGGCCAAATTATTAAGTTACTGCGATGAAACCTATACAAAAAGCCACTGTTGAGTTCGTTGAATACCCATCTAATAATAGAAGGTTAGTTTAATCCCTTATTGTGGGGTTAAGGTAACGTTAAGTTAGATGGACATCATATAGTAAATGTATGAATATGTAAGTAAAAACAAGTAACTATGTTTATTTTGTTTGAATATTTAATCATTTTACATCCACTGTCATAAATTAGTTTAGTAGGCTTATTTTCATTGTATGCTATGCTAAGCTTGGTACCATACTTCAGGTTAATTAAAAACAGTAATTCACTTTTTGTGTGGTTAGGTTAGTATCAGGTTAAATAGACACACAACATTTGTATTTTTGCTCCACATTTTGACCTCTACAGAGCCTACCACTACCACTTTTGTGTAATTATCCTTTATTACTTTAGTGCACGAATTTTCCTCAAGCACAAAATAACCTTGTTTGTCATGATTATGCCTCAACATAAAAGGCTAACAACATCCTAGTGTGTTGTAATACATAATGTAGTCTTGTCTTCTCGTAATTCGTAGTCGTGTTTCCACACGTTGCTGTAAAATTAACACATGTAGATGTAGGTTGGGGTTATCCATGTTTCCAAGCCAAAGAATGAGGTTATTCCACCTGAGTATTTTCACAGCATACACAAGACTTTTAAATGGAACTTTTGTCAAACCAAGGGTCTTTTTCGTGAAAGCATACACTGCAGAGTTATTATATATCGCCGTCTCAACCAATGTAATTATTTATAACACTTATTACACAACATAACAAACTAATTCCGGGCTTTGCGCAGCCTCCGATACCCGCGCACATTTGCTTCAGTATTTTGCTTCGTATCTGCTTCCGAGTAAACGAGTTCTAACGCAACTTGGCCGTACAGAATCACTTTCGTAGTAAACTCGAAGCTAAGGCAGTTTGTGCGTGAAGCAACATTACTTTGGCCGTACAGAATAAGCCCGCTGCCTCAAACACACAAATGCAGCCTATCTAGAGAGCCATCTTAAGGCCACAATCTTTCATTTAATTCAAGCAATTGTAAATAACTTAATTTTTTTTAACCAAATGCTTTGAAAATATTTGAGACTGCGGACAGTCATATGATATACAAATTTGCCAGAGCGTTTTTTTTTTTTATTATATACAGTTTGCTATCAAAAAATTGATTTTGCTTCATTTTGGCTTATTTTGACAACAAAATATGTGATAATTCAGGAGCAAAAATGTAAAAATCCGTTAGGTATATTGGAACAGAAAAATTCAGATACTTATGATGATATATAAGTGTTAAACCTGTAAGAATGAATTTTTGATGTATGTATTAATATGCATTAAAAAAATATTTTCTAAACCATTGCAAAACTAAAGAGTGAGGCCTTAAGGCTGCCGACTGGATGGCTCTCCAACTGCGTGCAGCGTGTTTGGAGTTAAGATTTTTTTTTCAGAGACCAGTAAATGTATCTTCACAATGCTTATCTACGAAAAGAAAACAAACTTCAGACTACTTATGAATGTGACATTCAAGGCATCAACGCACACTGGAACCATTATTTTAAAGCCCTCAAACTTGGCTAAAGTCGGTTTGTTCACACAGTTGTTTCTCAAGACATATGTAACGGATATGTTCGAAATTGAGATCTACAAGTACATTTGACTTTTCTACAGTGACATGTTGAGTAAAATGTTAGGATCACCGCTCTAAGTCCCACAATAAAAACGTTTCTGCAAGAACAGTCTGCGCAAATTTATGACTTTGACAGTACTGGCGATATCAAAATACATATGCCAACTGACGTCGCTCGTAGCGCCTCATTGATTTTTGCCTCGCACTCACAAACACGCCTTTCACCAGGCGAATGTTGTTAAGACACTATGCTCATTTAGTGGTCTCCCTAGACAGGCTGTCAACTACTTAGACTTAAAACTTCACTACAATTACGTGCCTTATTGGTTCTACATAAATTAAGTACAAAAGGCGAGAAAAATTACACATATTGGCCAGTCAGGTGGTAAACCTTGACAGCTTAGCAAAATGGTCTGTATTTCTTACCTGCTACAACAATGTTCCACACTCGATTAGACAGGCTTCTTATATTTAAATGACTACTTCTTCTCCCTAAAACAATATATGTTTTCACGTTAAATAAAACTGCATCAGTCAAAGTCATATATTGTCACACTTCAATATTATGACTATTGACTGGAGCACACTCACAGTTAATGTGTGTGGGTGCATGTGTCTATATTATCATAAGTGTATCTGCGTAATGCATGATTAGAGACAATGAGGTTTGTAGAGTTCGTCATAAATACAAATTACTAACTAGGCTACATAATTACACTACGTAGGTAGGGCTTAACATAGGGACATTTGAGACAGAACTGGTGGCTCAGATAAACTGGAAATGGGACAGGATTCTGCTGTGTTCTTTACAAGCAAATGAGTGGAGTGTTGTAGGAAAACTGTATAAGACCGATGGCTGTACTGGGAATCAAACCAAACCCTCCAAAATGTAAGTTTTTTTTTTTTACTATTACGTTAATTTTCATGGTCACGTGTTAAAAATTTTAAGCGATAAAATATTATGACGGTTTTACATAAAACTGTTTTGTTTAAACAATTTATTTTTTATTATTTTATAGTTAAGAATACAGGAACAGCTAGATGAGGCTGTTCTAGTTACATTTACCAAAATATTTAAATTGCTTTTTTTTTTTGCAATATTATGCAGTTTGCTTAACATTACAGGAGGTTCACTTTAAAGTGAGCAATTCCCAACATTTAAAATAATTAAAATATCTGTATATTGGGGCTATATAAGAAAAGTTTTGAGAGTAGTGAAATGTTTGCACTAGTTCTTAGTTACACGGAATTTTTCGTATTTAAAATAGTAAAGATGACTCACAGAAAACTGTAAGCTGTGCTCAGTTTAACCTGAACAGCTTATACAACTACTTAATTTCACATGAAGAAATTGATTCCACTCAAGTTGTATTCAAGTCGATAGCATAGAAAACTTGATAATAAGTCTTATTTGGTGCACTAATATAGTATTTTGTGAGTTTGTGTCCTCCGATTGCTTTACATACTTTGTAGAGGTGTATTGCGAGAAAGGGTAAGGGAATCAGCCAGGGTCTGTATTGAGGAATCAGCCAAGGTTTATATTGAGGAATCATCCTAGCACTCACCTGTAGTGAATTATGAGAACACAGGATCCTTCAGGACGTGACATGAAAGTCCAATAACTGCTCCAACTTACTCTCTATACTGTACCAGCAATACATTAGGATTAGTTAGGGTAATTATGGTGAGCCATGTTGTAGGGACTGATTGTGAAAGTGTTTCATTTCTGTTGTGTAACTTGAACTGTAGGTAATGGGTTGCACTGTTAAAATGTTTGTCAGACTGCATAGGTTGTTTTCTACACCCGTGTTAAGAAGGCATGATACATAAATCAATACTTAATGCATTAAATAAGAATATCAGGTTTCTCGAAGCCATTATTCAAATGTCAGAGCAATCCTAGACAGCAAATTTTGCCACCTTTATGAGCAAAAATTTTGCCTAGAGACATGGGCAAAATGTCTGTTGTTGCAATTTTGTACATTTCGTAGCAGCGATAGAGATTGTGCTTAATGAATGTATCACTCTAGTGAAATGTTTGCGTATAAAATTTGCAAAAAACTGTTCTCTAGGATTTCTCTTTTTCCAGTTTTTCTACATTGGCTTCCTTGAAACTGTAACATGTTATTGTGTATATAATAATAAAAATCATATTGTTTACAACTGATCCTGTATTAACCTTCTTTATTGTATTAACATTGTGTTGTTTTATTCTCAATGATGATTAGCTTTGTTAGATTACATCCAGTCTGGTATTGTTTGTTACAGTTACTGCCATACCCACTGTTTACTGCGTAGCAATACAGGTGAGGGTCATGTCATCTGTATACAATGTACCTGATATGAAGTGGGTTTAGCGATGGAAACATTTGGTAACCACATATGAAGGGACAAATTAGTCCAGTTAAAAATCGCTGGTGCAATAGGATAAATATATGTACAGTAATAAATCTAGCACAGAGAATTTCAGCACACAGGTTTTTTACTGGCTTGTATATTCTTTCAAAGTAAAATATTACAGCCTTATGTCCAATGTTTGTGGCATGTGAATCACAACAAAGGATTTGTTTGATGAATGAACCCAATCTAGTTTAAACGGGTAGAAAACATTAAGGTTCGAGTGCTACAAAATGCAGCTAAGCAAAAACACTGGTAGTCCCAGATTATAACAAGGGCTTATATTGACCAAAGGTGTTACAAAAAATCTTACAAAATAGCAGTTCTTAATATCTTTCACAAATTTGAAATTACACAAACCAATTAGAATTTCCTCCTCATCGCACTCCATCGAGCCGAAAATGAAAGCAAAAACATATATAATAAGTAATAAAAGTAATTGCAAAACCATACCAAATAACACATAACTAGGTTGTAGCCGCCAAGGCCTCTGCCATTACTTTCAACCCTTTTGGTGCGTACTAAATACTCATGCTAATTATTACATGCCATTTTGAAAACTATGCTACACATTTTTCAAACATTATATAAATTTAACATTGTTAAGACCTAACAATTTTATACACACACGATAAATTTCTCTTTTTATTTTTTTATGTCAGTCTCATCTTGCTTTTGATACAACTCTTCTTTATTTTTCGCTTTTATTTACATTTCCTATGCCACATATCAACATTGATTACCCGGCAGACGAGATAACCAGGTCTGCCAATTTAACACGTATGGCGGACAGGGCGGTGTGCGGCTTTACACACCATAGCAAAAAATAAATAAAGCAAGCGACCGTAAGACCAAACTATTCATACCACCTGCCTCTATGGTTAATACGATGGCTCGGCGGTGCGGCTGTCCCCAGCCCCTGAACACAAAAGCGGCCCTGCTGTGTCTTTTAGCTCTTCTGCCCTTCAGGGGCAGGCCTCCTAGCAACGAGGGTTCTCTGTGACTAATCGTGTGGCCTCGTCCCGCCTTTTGTGAGTTGGAGGGATGGTCATAAAACTCGGCCTTGGGCCATTTACACGACAACTTCTCGCCAGCCGGCGGCTGTCCGCAGTGAATCTGACGATTTTTCGTAGGCAAACAGTGACACAGTTTCACTTTTTCTGAGGGAAACACTTTCACTTTCTTGATGCCTGCCAACCCCTTGACGCGCTGTTTGTCCAAGGTTGGCCTTGCGCCTACAAGAAGCGACAATACGTTTTCTCCCCATGTAAATACCTCCAGTGGCGTCATACAGAGTACCTCGCTCTTGTCTGTCGTTTCCGTCAGCATGGAATGCATGAAATCGGAACTCTTCCCTATCTTTGGTTCGTGTTGCGTGGGACACGGCTTACCCTCGCACAGTTCGTGTGGTGTGGATCCTAACATGGGAATGTACGGCCCCATATACCCTGGTTCATAAAACAAATCACTAAGGTGCCCAGCGAGTAATTCTTGCAAAAATTGACAATTATTTCTCGCTAACCATAGCGCTGTCTCTTCGCTGCTCTGTACCGTTTCCGGTTCTGTAGCTAGACGCATACTTTTCCCCCTTTGTATTTGAATCATGTCTCGCCTCGGTTTGCTTGTACCTAACTTCACGCCTCTTAAGGAATTGTGTGAACAAGGGTCACATCCCCAGTCAAATGTGTAGTCGCGACTTTTCATAGCTAAATCCATTTCCCGCTTCATATATTTCCTTGACCACATATATGGCGTAACTCTTTTTGTTTTGAATACACGATCTTTTGTTTCCGTCTGGCTCACGCCCTCTGAAAACACTGACACTTCGTCTAACACTTCTTTCGGGAATTCTAACCCACGTAACCATTTCTCCGCGATTTTTCCGTTCGTGGCTACTTCACCTGGAAAATTCGTCGCTATTTCCTCGTACGTGCGCGGTACCTTTACTACAGCGCCCTCTCCTAATTCGACACTAACTGCTGGTTCATCCGACTCAGTCTGAATCTCACCTATTACAGTTTCATTACTGTTAATTTCTAGCAGAGTTAATAAAATTACAAATAAACGTCACTCGTCTTTTAGCTGTTGTTTACTCTATATTTACCGCCATTTCGACAACCACTACTAGCCAGAAAAAACAAAAACAAAATGAAAAACAGTGTAACCAACACTGAACTAAGATATAGAACTAAAACACAATCACATGACTTACAACAATAACAATGTGCAACACACCCAACACAATGTTTGACACTTCCCCTTGTTGCCCATTGTTGTCACATTATTTTAAGCCTCTGACAAAAAAAACTCCTTGAAGCTGAGGTAAGGCACACAACAAACTAGATGTACCAAGTTCACAATTTCTGCATAAGCAATCACAAACAAAAATTACATTTAAAGTATAAAATCAACTATGAAGAATAAAACCCCCTTTCATTCCTTTAGTCCCATCATCTCTGAAAAGTTTTTGGTTTTTCTCCCATTAAGAGATTTTGTAAGGAGGTCAGCTGGATTGCACTGAGAGTTGATGTAGCACAGACAAACTTCTCCACTTTCCATCTTATCTCTCACAAAGTGGTACTTAATGTCGATGTGTTTCGAACTCCGAGATGTAATTCTGTTACTTGCTAAGGATATTGCCCCTTGATTATCCACATGCACCTTGCATGGTTCACTGATGAATTCAGTTAACCCTAGCTCCCGCAACATGTTCTTAACCCAAATAACTTCTTTGAGTCCTTCATATAGGGATACATATTCTGCTTCTACAGTGGAGTTAGCAACACAGTCTTGTTTCCTAGATGCCCATATAATTGCTCCTCCAGCAAGTCTGATAACAAGGCCACTGTAAGACTTTCGATCACTGGTATCCCCACCCCAGTCTGCATCTACATACACTTCAATCGGCTTCCCCTGTTTCTCATATGTTAGTCGATAATCTTG